>VRYO01001153.1:2383634-2471515 GCA_009812075.1 Sialia sialis | reverse complement strand
ACACCCTGCCCAGCATTTCTGTGCATTAACACTGGAACCAGAACACCCTGCCCAGCATTTCTGTGCATTAACACTAGACCAGGCACATCCTGCCCAGCATTTCTGTACATCAACACTGGACCAGGCACACACTGCCAAGTATTTTTGTACATCAACACACCTCTAGTGGGGCACCAGGAGCTCAGCTGGGCACTGACCTGCTTTGGGAAGCTCTGCTGAGATGGTCTGAGGTTCTGGAAAGGAAATGCTGCTCATGCCTCTACCCTGCTGCTTCATTCATGTCACCTGTGAACATGAAACAAAAACCAAACCCCTCAGCCTGGCAGCACCACACACAGGTGAGACTGGCCTTGAAGGGCCTCATGTCTGTGACAAGCACAAAAGAAAACACACAAAAATTAAATGTTTTGTCAGTAAAGACCCATGAAACCTGTGGAGAAGAGCACCCTCCTCCAACAGACATAAAGACTGTTTCATATTGAAATATGAAGACAGTCTTTCCTACATATTTCTGTACCTTCTTCCCCTTTTGAAAACTTTTTTCATGCAGGGTATGTGTCAAGATAATGCAAGAAAAGATAAAAACCTAACATTTAACACAGAAGTTGACTTGATAGGTCATTTATTCTGCTGTGAAACACAGAAGGAACTGCCAGTTTTTGTTGAGTACTTGTCACTATTAGCAAAAAGTGAAGGGCCTGGGCAGGGCAGGAACCTAAGCCCCTGAAATCTATAAAGAAATTTATTTAATGCATGAAGAAGAAGAGATGCAGCTTCCCTAACAGTTTCATACAAAACAGAAACACACACTAAGCCATCATAATGCAATATGCCAGCTCAATTTTTAGCACAGGGCCATAAGGAATTACCACACTGCCTCCAGCAAACCCTCCATGCTGTGGCATGCAGTCCTGGACACTCAGGACCAGTGCACTCTAATGAGACACAGGCTGCACGACAGAACTGCATCTGCTGCACCACACCCTCCCACTTCCCTCTTCGGTGCATTCAGACAAAGCTCTGAGTTTGTGCAGCAATTCCAGAAGCACAAACTTCAGATGGAATGTACTTGTAGGCAGAGAGAGCTTTTGCTGAAGAGAGGTTCGAGTCCCTAATTCTGGGAGACTCCCTGGCTTGTTTTCCCATTGGCCTCTGGCAGCTCTGCTCTGCTCTCAGGACCAGCCTGGCCCCAGGGACACAGGAGCTGCAGGAAGGACAGATGGGACTGATTTTAAGCAAGGCCAAGGCTCAAGAAGAAGCAATGCCAACATGGTCACTTAAGGGCCCATCACCTAAACTCCACTGACAGAGTGAAACCACTTGAGTTGGAGTCCAAAGACCATTGTTACTCAACAGAAACAGGCAATGGGAAGCATTATGGAAAACTCTTAAACAGCATCAACTCAGGAGGTATGAGACACAAAACATCAGTGCTGATTTTAAACAGCAGGAACACAAGCACTCAATATTAAAGCCACTGCCTTGGCCTCAAGACCATGTTCCAGCATGCCAGGACACACATGGCAAAACAGCCAGAAAAATTATATGGTCTGAATATTCTCTTCACACCAGTTCATTATTCCTGTGTGTTCTTGGTTCCCTCAGGCTGGAAATCACACAGATACAGACTCAACACATGAACTTTGGTTTCTCAAGTCCCCTAGTTATTCACAAAACACAGCAAGCCTCTTGTCCAGCTGCTCTCTCCCTGTGGGCTGGCAGCAGGAGCTGACACATCTCATTTGGGTAGGACACAGCCCAGGGTGCTGGGATGCACAGGGAGGGGGAAGGAGAGCATGTCCATCCCGCCCTGCAGCTCAGCCCTGGCAGGAAGGGGCAGGATGGCAACACAGGGACATTCCTGGCCACACATCCCCCTGGGCCCTGGTCCTGTGGAGCAGCCAGTGCATTCCCAGTCCTGGATGCACACCCTGGTGCATTCCCAGCTCTCATGAGGGTGTCTCATCCTCTATCATCAGCCCCTGGGCACAAGTGACTTTGCTGCTGCCTGTCAGGCAGGCAGATGAGACTTGCAGATCTGCTGTGCAGTCCCTCCAACATTCCTAGAAACACTGCACTGAGCAGGGATATGACATTTTAGAGTGCCGCAGTGAAGGCTGTTTGTCTCTCCCTCCCACCTCATTCATCACTGCAGCCTGATTTATTTGCTGATTGTCAGGAGTGTGAGTAATTGGTTTCTTAGATACCCTAACAGGAAGCCAGAAGGTGCCTTATGTGAGGACAGACACAGCAGGATCCACCACCCTGCAGAAGCAGCACGCTCAGTAACCTGCAGCACCCACTCCTTCTCCCAAAGCACGAGTGCATCACTTCCCCAAGGGAGTGATGTGCAAGGCAAGAGAGAGCAGAGGCTGTGGGAAATGACAGCAGTGAGAGGCACAATCCACAGCAAAGGGGCTGCTGCAGCTCATGCAGCTGCACATAGCAGAACCCTGAGGAAGCACCAGAGGGTACCTGGCCAGTCTTGTGTAGCTGAAGGCCAAGATACCCTGGGACTGTGCCCACAGCTCTGTGAAGAGCAGCCAGACCTGCAACTGCAGGGCTTTCCCCTGGCACACAGGAGGATCATCAGCTCTCATTCATTCATCAGTGCCCTTGCCCACAAAAGAGGCATCTTCAGGGCTCTCAAATCCTAGACAGAATCCTGCTGGGGGGAAGAAAAAGTGGGTCATCTTCATGACAGCTTTTGAAAACAAAACCAACGCTCTACAGCTTTGTAAATACATATATATATATATACACACATATATATAATATGTAACTTCTATATAATATAAATGTATTTTACATGTGTGTTAAAACCCAGGTGGTTTTAATTACTGAGCTGTCCAGGGATTTACTGCCTCTGAGTCTTTATCTGCTCCATCTCGGTCAAACCTCATAAGGTTGCATCTGAAATCACACTGTGCTAAGAAAACAAATGATTAAAGCAGGGCTAGGGAGTCAGGGGATTAGTGTATTCTGCATGGCCTTGAGCAAGTCATTTTTAGCTCTGAGGCTCTAATCTTATAGTGAGCCTGGGGCAGATGAAACACCCACACAAACCACATTTAGTTTTTTTCTCATCTGAAAAACAGAGATGACAACACATACTTCCCTGAGAAGCATCTTAATCACTAATCTGCATTAAATGCTTGGAAATGTGAAGTATTACAATGATTAAGTACCAAGGCAAATTAACATTTTGCAATGCTATCGGAGTCAATAAGGTAGAATGACAACACAAGCACCCATTGTATTCAGCTCACAATCATCACTGGAAAAATCCAACTCTAGGAAGCTCTAATAGTCTCTTCCCCCCCTAACAACCAGCTGTAACTACAAATAGAATACAAAAGATGAGTGACTAAATGAATTAGTCCTGAACTGCATCCTCTATCTTGTTAAATGCAGGAAGCCCACACAGAGCAGTTTCAAAGGGACTAATGAAGGAGAAAAGCAAGCTCCAGGATCTCAGTCCTTGAATTGCTCAGCTTTCAGACAAAAGGTACCAGTTCTGCAAATAAAGGAGCAAATCTTGCAGCTGCCGTGATTTAGAAAATGCCCTTTAAAATGCAAGACTTGTCCTTCATTAGGGCCATGACAACTTCACTGTCCAAGGGGTACTATTCACTCTGAATTCAGCATGAGACAGTTTATTGCCTGCCTGCTTTAACAGTAGGTACAGGTCTGGATTGGATTTACTAGCAGTTGTCACTTTTTGCACTAGTTTTCCACTTCTATGTATGTATGTACAGCGCATCTCACAACAACACAAGTGGGATTTGCACGAGACAGCTGCAGGGTAAGCCTCTGCATTTTCCTGATTTATAAAGTGCCAGAAATTTAGAAGTGAGTTCTCAGCACCCTCTTGTGGAGCCGTGCTGTGGTAACCATCACACATCACTGCAATTCAGAACTACACAAGTTACTTCTGCAGTCAAGCCGAAACTGGGAAGTTAAATGTGAATGGCAACACTTGGTAGTTTATTATGACTTTTAATACCTTACTAAAACCTGTGTCTTGCATTAAAAAAGCTTCCCAGCTACACACTGGCTCTACTGCAATATCTGAACTGTAATATTGTTAGTTCAGTGCTGGCAGAGCATCCTGTTTCTATTAGAACATGCATCTGTGCCTGCAGGCCTAGTCATGATCAAAGCTGTTGTCATTTAGAAAAAAAATTGCCTGTGGAGGCAGTACAAAATAAGTTCCCTCCAAGAGAAAATAGGATTCTTGCTCTGCTTATTAAGATGCCCATAGCCAGCAGCTCTTCCAAGTTGGAACATCACTGCAATGCTTCTGTCAGGTCTGGGAACAAATGAGAGGCTGACTGCTGCTCCTGGGTAATGTGTTTTTTGATAAAGTGGCTTTTCTCCCCCAAGTGCATGCCTGCAGTAAAATGCCCTGTGGAAGAAGACAGAGATAGAAGCAGTATTTTATTTTGTTCTTGCATACATGTATAAGAAATGTCCCTCTGTAACAGCTGTTTCCTACAATTTACAGACCACATTAGGTTTTTAAACTCAACCTGAAGAATTCATGTAAGTCAAGGAAGACTGATACATACAATAAATAATCCTAATTACACACACTTTTGGTAAGGACTTGCCTCAACTTAACAGCTCCCAGCAATTTTAACCAAATCCTTACAGCAGTTGCAGTGCCTGTCTAGATGCACAAGCCACCTTGATGTTGGTAACACTCACAGTGAATTAGAACATACACAAGGTTTCTTGAGCACATCCATCAGAATTTGCTCCTCTAAGGAACCCACAGGTGCTAAAATATGCTCAGCATTCCATCTTTCCAATGGTTTGGGTTTTTTTGGGTTTTTTTGATAGCAGCAATGCAGTTTCTGCTCCAGGTGTACTGAAATCTAAGGTGTTCTTCCTTACAGGGACACAGCTCAGCCCTGGGAACACAGTTCAGCAGATGGCTGCTGCTGCATCCAGCCTCTGCCCTTCCCTTTCACTGCATCCACCCTGAGAACCTCTGCAATCCCAGGTCTCAAAACACAAAAAGGGTTTAACAAGGATGCCCCTCAGTCACCATCCCTAATATCCACTGCAAGGACAATGTAACTTCATGTATGTAACACTGATAACAAAATACAAACTCCCATCACTGTGTATTTCTTCCCTTTGGCATTTTAACAAATATATGTTTTATTTTTTCTCAGGAAGTATAATTCACGCACATCCATACACAGTTATTTTTGAGAAAGTTAATACTACACAATAAAACAATGTGAATTTGGTTGCAGTTTTTTTTTTTCCTATCTTATTTTTTCAAATGTATAAATTCTAATATATTGCCACTAGTTTTTGTGTTCCTGATGGAGCAGTGTACTCTTTTGCTGGATCCAGAATGACTTGTGCAGTTAAATGCCCTTTCAGAAACTATTTCCACTGCAGAAAAAGAACAGCAGCTCATGCTTTCTGTCAGGCCAGACAACACAGGAGTTGCAGGACACAGCTGTACAACATCAGCCTTTTTCAGCCTTGCATAACTGTGCCTGTGCCTTTAAAAAAAAAATAAAGAGCCAAGCCTCTACTATTTTAAAGGCTTGGCCATATTACTGCTCCCTTTGCAACTGTACTGTGTACAACACATGAACAGATTTGCTACCACACTTCCTGTGGGCTACATACAGTGTATCAAAACCAAAACAGTTGTTTCATGAACCTATATATTCCAGCAAAGTCTGTAAGAGATGACAGACTAAAGTTGGGCATCTTAAAAGCGTGCTTTTGAAAAGTGAAATTCACAGACCTCAGCAAGAGCTGCACAGTTTCTCTTCATCAGGAAAATGGATGTAAAAATTTAGGAATATTTCAGATGGCTTGTGGGCCTATAAATATGATCACACTGTCAGAAAAAGGAAACATTTTTACTCACAAGAATGATCTATGACGGTGACCAGGAAAGCAGAGCAGAGAAGGCTCCTGCTGCCTTGTGGCTTCTTTATGATATTCCTTTCACTTAGCTAAAGCTGCAGCTCAGAGGAAATAGGAGTAGCTTTGGTAATTGTTATCCCTGTGGATGGCTGACACAATTTGGGACTGGCAGGACATTGATTTTCTATTAAAACCTTTTTGGTCACACATACAAAACATATACACCTATTGATTGTTCATCTAAAGCAGAACTCATTTCACACAATGCCATTGCTGCCAACATAATCTGGAGACCAGCTAAGAAAACCTCAGTAATGTCATGTGCTCCTGCACAGCACCTGACAACTCAGCCAAACTCAAACTCAGCAGCTATTATCTGTGGAGTAAATGATGGAATGAGTTTAAGGCCACATTTTAATCATATATTGAATATTACATATCTCATAAAGATTTGCTTCTTAGACTATGACTCTTTTCCCTTTGTTTCTGGACAGACTACCATATTTATTCACTTCCAATAATCTGAATACTTACTAATTCTATTTGAAAATAGAATATTTCCGAATTTCCAGTCCAGATTTTGGGCACTTTTTGTAAAAGGACTCTTCAGAAATGCAGCATCTCAGAACATCAGCTGCAGCAGAACCTCACTGCACCAATGCACAGTTTAATTCACTGGCCATTTCAGCTTACAGCCAGCTACAACTTTGACAAGTCTGAGAGCAGCTAAGCTGTTTCCTTCTCTTTATTAAGTGCACTAATATACATATGTAGCTTGACTTGCGTTTTTTTTATGCACTCTGGAAATTATTTTCCATTTTCCTTTTAACTGACTTTTCTCTAATGCCAGTGTAAGCCCTGGTGTCCTCATCCAATGACATGCCATGCAATGAACAGCTGCTATTGTCATATCTACTGTTTTGTAGCCCCTTAACACTATGTAAAACCCTCAAAGAGATGATTAGAAGCACGTGTATATATGTGTGCGTGTATATATGTGTATATATATGTATATAAACCCCCACAAGAATACCTGTCCCCAGGAAATGGTTCCTCTTTACCTCACTAACTGTATTTTGAGAACAAATACAAAATGGTTAAAAGTATGTTTCAGAACAGTTTGCTCTCTGAACACAATAAAAGAAACCCTCTGATACAAAAACCCATAATTTATATTTATTATAATTTAGGAATATGAGCAAAAGGAAAGTATTTTATAATAGCTTAAAATCCATGGCAATCTCTCCTGTCTTTGTGTCAAAATTTATAGCATATGTGACAGCAGTAGGGTCTGACAGAATTTCTGATTCAATAACAGAGTTGAAGAAATAAACAGCTTGCTTGCAGTGGGGATTCCATTCACAGTTTCCCTGCAGGAGAAAGTTAAAAGTGAATGCAGTCAAAATCTACAATATTATTATTATTATACAGTAACAATGCAGTAAGAATTCTTGTTCCCAGCTGCGCACACAATGATCAACAGTTCTCATTTACACTGCCATCAATTCCACTATGGAACGCATAACTTGAAATCCCATCTGCTACACCACACACTGAAGTCACAGAGATAAAAATGGATTTGGTCAAAGAATATTGAGATAGAATACTAAAAATACTTACTCCTTCCCCTCAAAATTTTAGCTTTTGTTAAACTGAGATGAGGTTATTTGTATGAAAAAACTTTGCTTTGACCTGGCATCCCATATAAATTCTGAATTTGATTCCAATCTAGGGAGCATTTGAATGCAGATCATACTCTCATTTTAAGGTACATCCCCTGCTCCCTACAAAAACATGAACAGATATTTTCAGTAATTCTGATGACACAGGATTCAGACAGTGTTAGAAGGGGTACTACACAACCCAAGCATGGCCAGCAGAGACTCACTGCAATTCTACAGACTTTGACATCATAAATTAAAATGAAGATATACCTTTTCATTTGACATTTGCATCAGTCCTGTACTAACAGAGATATCAGCAGCAAGATGATATTCCATCCACAGAACTGCTCCGTGGCTCTTTCCTTTCCTGGGGAGAGATGCAGGACAAAACCTGTAACTTTACACAATCCTGGCAGCTTAAACACTGCACTAGTGTTCTAGTGAGAGATGCAAAAGCTGAACAGCTGACTGAATTGGTAACTGGGGACAGAAACTTTAAAGTATTTGCAGATATGAAATCTAAAAAAAGGCAAGAGAACATGTCATAACTACATCTGTTCAGCAGCACAGCCACTCAACCAGCACTGAATATCACGGGATGCATTACACAGCATACACTGAGAGCTTCCTTTAGAGACTCCACTTTTCTACTGGCTCTAAATTCAGAGGAAATATTTACCACACACACTGTGTCACTTCAAGTGCCTGCTCCACAAGAAGCAGAGGTCATGCCACTGTGCAGCTGTAAACAAGTGCTGCAAAGGCACAGAGACCCCACACAGATGGCTCTGGAGTCTACAAAAGCTTAAATTTCATTTTGTTTAATGTGAAACACAGCATTGTTTGAGCTAAGTATGCTCTAGATAGTTAAAAAATAAAACTTGTTTTTTAAATTCTTAACAGTATTTCAAGTTGGAACAGAATTAAGTATAATCCACAGATACAGTGGGAAGTATCTCAGAAGATGTGGCCAAATATAAAGACTGCCAGGATTATAGTTAGACGGAAGAATAGCATATACATTAAAAGCTACTAACACAATAATTTAAAAGCTTTTAAACATAATTTATTAATTATTAAACACAGTAATTTGACAAGCTAAGTAGAAGCTTCTTCTGCAAGAACTCAGCAGTAGGCAACAAACATTAAGAAACATTAAAAACATCCAGGTACTGTTTTATTTTCTCTAAACTATAAATTAATCTATTTCAATTTTAAATCATGGTGAGAGCCAGTAAAATGTTATTTATTTAAACAGAGGTATATTATGTAATCTAATAATATCTAACATTATTGTGCTATTTTTATAGCCTACTGCGAATACCCACAGGAAACTTGAGTCAGAGCAACTTCCACAATCTTAGGTCACGTTATTACAAACTGCCAAATACATTTGCACTAGAAGGGAGCTCTAAACTCAACTCCTCTAAAGAGCTTGAATAGGAGGTAAAGAAATGGATGATGACAAGAATATTTATTGCAGTGAGAAAACTGACCGTAAGAGCTTTACAGAGCCCTCTGTGCTGAGACAGTGCTGTGGTACAGCCTCTGTGAAATCAAATGTCAGAACTTCCTGTGGGTCTGAGAGTGACTTGCAGGGATATTCCCACAGTGGGTGAGGTTCTGCTTCCTTGGACTCCCTAAAATTCAGAGAATCCTGAAGAAAGGAAGGAATAAAATTAACTGAAACAACAGAAATGAAAACCCACAGTACTCAAGCAATAAAGCTGCAAGAGGGCAGGACTGCACTTCTTAGGCACAAGGAGAAAATGTCCTACACACATGAAACACATGCTGGGACTGGAGCCCTCAGCCCAGAAACAGAAATGGGCACTTTCAAAATGCATTGCCTTGAAATTGTCTTCTCCCTCCAGATGAATTCCACTCTAAAACTGCCTCTACTCCTCCACAGTTAATCTAGGGCAGACCTCTAGAAACTGATACAGATGAATCTCAAACAATGGTGTTCTGCCTAATACACAAGTTTTTCAACAGTCACTAAATGCTTTAAGTCAAACTGAATTTTTGTTTTGCAAAGACTTGTGCTGAAACTGTTTTTCTTACTTTAATCATATCATCCATAGTCTGAACATCAAAACCTTCACAGGTGCCACATGGACTCCGGATTCTCCATAAGTCCTATAAAAAACAACAGGAGTTTGTTTGGCTTTATTAAAGGAAACAGGACATCCTGAAATAATTTTAGCTGTAGTTTAGACATTTGATAGCAAGCCAGATACTTCATATCTATTGCTAAACCACTATAACTACTGCAAGCATCAGAAGATAATTCTAGGAAAAGGTTTTTCTAAGTCAGTTAATTCTTTAATCTCTGTTTTCAACTCCTCTAAAGAACATTTCTTACAATTTCTGTGTGTAGTTTACTCTAGAGTAGGTAGGAATTTGCCAAGATCTAAGCCTTACAGCCCCTCCACTTTCACTATCCAGCACAGGAGAGAGCTCCCAGTAGCATCAAACATCTCACAGCCTACCAGAGAACCACACTTCCCTTTAGCCCCACAAAGTGGAGTGAGATCATTTCAGCCACTTCATACCATGCCTCTCACTGACTTTAGCAACCCACTGGGCAGACTGACTCAGTTCAACACTTACCTTTTCTTTGACCTCATTAATGGTCTCTTACTAGAACACAAACATTCATTAGCTGTGGATGTATACATTTGATTACCTGTTCACACTTCATTGTCACTTCATCTCAAATGTTCCTGCTTTACAAGCTGGCAGCAGGACACTTTACATTTAAATAAATCCTGTTCAAATTTCTGCCTGACTACAACATGAACTAGAGTGATTATCAAGAGTCTGAGTGGTACACCCAGCAGAATTATCAAAACAGACAGGCAGCACCCTGCTCCCTAAATGCAATTATGGATGAAACAAGTTTGCAACTGAAGTAATTCCATCTATTTTTTTCTCCAGGATCCAGGTTTTGCTAATTGCTTAACCATGCTGACATATCCATTTTGAGAGGACAGAACAGCCTACAGAACCAGTTCTGCAGACCTTGCAACACTCTGTCTGTTCCCTCAGTCTAAACAAGAACTGGTAAATTCAGAGGTTATTTTTAAAACCCCACAGATGCCAGTCTTTGAGTCTAGATTCACCACTGAGAGAAGATAATGCAAAATTAAAGCAATAGCTTTGGCATAGCCTACTGGAACAAAATACAAGTTAAATGTTCTACCAAAAATTGTACGTATAATCATCTTTGAACAAACCCTGCATATGAAAGTGTAAAACTAAGGCTTAGGTGACATGAATGTTACTCTACATTCGGCTGATTGCTGAATAATCTTCAGTCATCGCTCTGCATGCTTTGCTTTCCTCATCTAGAACATGAAGAGAATAATGCTTACTTCCTTAGAAAACGCCTTGAGTTCTAGGGAAATTAATTCTCTAGATAAGAGAGCATGGAATTAAAATTTACTGCTTATTTTAATCTGATTACTGCTGATTACTCTAACTATCTGCTCCCTATTACAGGATTCAGACTTACATTATTTACTCAGTATATGCTTAAACTCTGTACATTTTTGTAGAAAACTGAAAAAACGTGCATCACAGCTGATGAGCCCCAGAGATGCCTGGGGCCATTTTCACACACACAGATCAAAGGCAGAAGTAAGAGAACAAGGTTAAAGAGCATTTGAATAAAGAAACTGTTAAGAGAGAAAAGGCTCAAACACAAAAACTACACAGCTGGTGAGCCAGAAGGGAGAAAAAAACTACAAAAAAGACACGGCATTTTTAACAAATAAACTGAAGGCTGTGTTTGTGTGAAAATTTGTTAGATTATAGGCATTTATATTTAAAGTATGTACATTTATTTACACAATGCCAGATTACAGAGTTCCCTCACTTAAGCTACTGAACTTTGCATTTAGTGGTGGAAGCACTTCATTTCCTTTCTCGTGGTAGGTAAACACTTAACAATCTTTTGTTACAAAATCATCAATAAATGAAAAAAATACATTTATAACTTTGTATGACATCTCAAAGATGACTTTTCAAAATATTTTTAAGCTGTGCTCATATTCAGAACTGTGCACAGCCTCAGGCAGTTAAAAAAAATCCACATGCAGTTAGGAATCCAGCCTACAGTCTCATAAAGCCTCATTTCAAAACCTGATATGATGCAGAGTATCTACCTTATATATGTAATTATATATTATATATAAGATAAAGTATCTAATTGTATAACTGCAACTGTAACATGCTTCACCAATCTCTAATCTAAATAAGTATCTTAAAACATGCAGCCCTTTCATTTTAAATGGCAAAATTATTTGATTTGCTGACAAAAGATAGCTGAAAAAGCAAAATTCACTTTGAAGATATCAAATATTCTTTTCTCAGCTGGTAAGTACAGAATATATTGGACAGTATTAAGATGCAATAAAGTTGTAGAGTACTCAGTTTTAAGTGGATTTTGTCAATGTCTGAATAATCTCACCTGGAACTCCACAATCATCATATGCAAAGAAGCAGACTGAGGCAGGACAGTGACATTGCTGGCAAGGTGAGTGCCCACAGCTGTCCTGGCATACCAGAAATACAGGTTATGCCATGGCAACAAACTTGTTGTGAAAAACGGCTCTCCCACAAGGACAGAAACCTTGACAAGAAGGGAAGAGATAAAAAGCATTATAATAAAGAACAACAACTCACAACACAGGCTGCTTAGGTTTTCCAATAGCTGCCAGTGCAATATATTAAGTGAAATAATCTAGATAAACATTTCTACTGCTCCCTAGGGATTTAACTACTGTACACTGCATACCAGCATGTACAGCATACCAGATATTGTTCTGTGGGTTTAGTTACGACATTTTATATTGAATTTTCCCACAATAGTTTGAGAGAAAATATTGCAGTTTGGGTTTGGAAGGCTTTGTAGTGAGTCACAGAACTCTGAAGTTCTGAAGTATGTTATTACTTCCAAATAGATTGCAACCTTCTTGAGTGGACTGTGAAAAAGTTACAGCCTTGCAGAACCAGTTAAACTGCTTTAACTGCAGGGGCAATTATGCAGCAGAGAGACCCAGACCCTCCAGAAACAAAGCAACCCTCACATAGTCTTTAGTCTCCTTTACTTTTAGTTACACATGGTGTGAACCATTTACTCATTACATTTTATATGAACTGGGATATAACAGAATTCATTGTGGTTACAATTCACACTTATCTTCTGCTTCCTACCAACCCCTGAAATTCAGTACAATAGACAACTGTAACACACCTTTTTATCTTCCAAATGAGAAGGCTTCAGCAACTCAGGACGTGCTTCTATTATTTTAATTTGATCTTCAAGATGATTTGCTTTCAAAAACTAAAATCAAAAAGTAACACGCTGTCTTTGCAAAAGCCACAAGTTGAGACCAAATAATAATTTTACTGAAAATAAATTAGAAAAAAACCCCAGCAGCCAAAAGAAATTTTAATAAAACTGCCTTAATAAAACTCATGAGGATGACAGAAGCCTCTTCTTGAAGGCTGCATGCACCTAGAACAAATATGTCACACCTAGGGAACTAAAGCATGTGCCCTCAGTATTCTTTAAATTATCTATACAAAAAGGCAGATAACACAAAAGCTGCCTCACCTTCATTCATTTGTAGTTTGAAGCATATGAGAAGGATAATCAAGAAAGGTAAGAATCACTTCCCCTATGAATACACGGCATATCTGGCTTTTCCCACCATCTGGTTTTGCACTTCTGAGCCACAGGCTGAGCCAGATCTCTTCCAAACACACAGTGCCAACCAAAGGAGCCACAGCCCAACGATGACTCCAGGAAGCTGCTTCCAGTCATTCCAAGTGACACTCTCAGCTGTCTCTGCTGAACAGCCTCCACTGCACTGGCAGAGCCTTCCCCAAGGCAGAGCAAACATCAGAACAGGCATCCCCAACCTGTCTCAGCTGCAAGACACAACTGCTGGATGCTGCTTGCCAGACTGGTGCAAGCTTTGGGATGCTCTCACTAATCCTCAGAAACAAACAGCCTGGCTTTTATCACCAAGGCAATGGCAGCAGCAGAGCAGCAGCTCAAGCAGAAAGCCAAGAGACATCTGCAAGGAGAGATCCAGCTTTAACAGAAAATGGAATACTCACTTTTTCCATGACAGAACAGGACACACCAGAGTTTTCTAATGTAAACACCTAATGAAAATACACAGTTAGTCAAAGTAGCTTTATAGCTTTTAATTAAAAGAATATGTAACTGAAGAACAAAGGAATATTTTGATGCCTTAGTGAACAGAGTTCATAAGAACCATGCATCGATTCCAGAGCCCAGTATAATGAACTTTTTTAACAACAAAGTTCCCCCCAAAACTACAGGCTAAATAACTCTGTTTTCACAGCTATACAAGGAAAAAAAACTCAACAGAATGCAAATATTTATTTTCCATTTTTAAGTTGCACACAGGATATTAACATTTGTTCTAAGCACATATTTACTCATGAACAAATGCAAGCACATTACCAGTGTGCCAAACTGTAAATACTGCTTAACATGACCTGACTGTATCAGCTGGAAAGTGCTCAGAAGTCTTCTGCAGTAAGAAAAAAAATAGTTTTTATCCAAAATTGACAAATTGTTAGGAAATATGCTGCATTCCTCAGGATTATATCACACTACACATTCCCAGATATTCAGTTCCACTCTAACAGATTTTAGTTTAAAGAGCCCCCCATCAAGTAGAGCATTTATGTATGTGAGATAGCCAGGCAGCTCTCAGCTACACACAAATCCAGTACTCTTACTGCTTCCTACTTGGCTCCTACAGATCTTCCACTCAGGACCAGATGATAAATGCAATTATGGAATTGCAAACATAAAAGAAAAACACCCTGCCAGACATTTAGGTCCATAGACAGAGTGTTTTCAAAAAAGCAAGATACAAGATGGCAAACAGGAAGCAGTGGGGAATGAGGAACAGCATTTTCCCTCAAAACCATGCATTGGTAAATATCAAATCTGGTAATTATTATCTTCCTAAACTTCAGCTTGACCAGAGATAAATTTAACTTCCCCTTCAATACAATGTGAGCCTACTGCTCACTTGTCCCTGAAGAGGCACTGCAAATAGTTAAATAATGAGCTGGAAATGAACTACATGAGAGAAAAACACCCAGCTAAAATGCAAAGATCCAAAAAACAGGACTGTACCTGCTTTGCTCCAAGATAATGAGCCAGCATAGGCAGCAGACTGCCATCACTGATACAAAGGCAAACACTATCTGTTTTCAGAACCTACAGAAAACAAATAGTCATTGTTATTCCAGAGGGAAAAGTTTTCCACACTTTATACACTTTCATACCAAATAATGGTAAAAAATTCTCATGTAATGCCCCTGGCTTAGGCCTGAAAGTTTGCTCAAAAATGTATTGGATGTCTTCATCCAACTACCAATGCTATGTCGAACAAACACAGAGAGCTGCTACAAATTCTATGCAAAAGTGCTGCTTACCATTCAAAAATTTAATACTAAAGTTTTCAAGACAAAAGTGTAACTTCCATCTGCTGATGGAAGAAATACACTTTGTAAGCAAAGTCCTTTGTAGAGGACAAATTAATGAATAATTACTGCAAATAAACCAGCATGTGCATCCATCAAAGAAGTCAATAAAGGCTGCAGGCAACAAGCACTCACTTTCCTCAAGGCCTTGACGTACTGCTGCGTTCTGTTCTGATCGTTCAGCTCCCCTAAGCGGGGCCTGTTCCAAAGCAGGTGAGCACGACACCTACACACAGGACTCTCCACAAAAACACCTGCTTTCTGCTCCTCTTCATCTGCTTTGCTCTCCCCCTCTCTGTAAAAAATTTCAGTGTAGTATCAACTACAGCATCCGTAACACATTTCTGCAAACAGGCACATTCATGCATTTTGGCTGATATGCACAGTAATGAACATGAACTCTGCTGTCACTTGTTTGAAGTTACTGGTTCTCCAGAGACATTTCTGGAACTCAGTGTTTCCAGATGAAGAGTGATGAAAAAGAACATTCACCTTCTTTAAAAGACAAAACTAAGAACCATCCCCCACTTTCCCATTAACTGATGATTAGATAATTCAGGCTTTGCCATTTCAGCAAACAGTTACTTGTTTGGATGCTGGATTCCTAAGTAAAAAAGGCACAGCAAATTCAGACATTTTAAAGCTAGCCCTAGTTTTTAAACATGTTTGCTGCTATTGTCATTACAACCAATATAATTAAGCTCTTTTTAATCTGAGCAAAAGGCAGTAATCTCAAAAAGACAGTCCTGACTAGGAAAACAGAAAATGCAAATGGAATGGCAATTATTTCACTTCTTTACCTGTATGCCACTTAGCTGTGCTGTATTTTGGGATTTCCAGGAATCAACCATGAGTTTTATGCTTCTTTGTCAGAGACTGCAAACAGGTGCTTGGCAGAAGCTTGCAGTCCAACTGAGTTTTTATGCACGTGTATTCTCCACCTATGCATTGCCCATGAAGCAGTCTTTAACATTTTTCTATTATTTAGGCTCCTATCTTGCTCTTCTACAAAAGGATATGCTCTAAGAGCAGCACACAGCCCATCTAGGTGTAAGATAGCAGCCTTTTGCACACACAGATTGTTACCTGGCTTTCTGCAGGTTGTACCACACAGAGTACTCGTCACGACAGGCAGTCAGGTACAACTTCTCACCCTGCAGAACTGGCTCCTCACGTGGAAGAAAATAAACACACTGCATCCAGTGATCTCTCCACTGAAAAGCATTGATACACAAAACCTTAGAACTCGTTCATTAACAGAAAATGGAAATTAAACAAATAGCAGGAAATCAATTAGGAATGGACACAACTTTGAAAATGCATGGTTGATTTAAAGAATCTTGCTCAAGTTAGCAAGGCTGAATAAAGACCAATATCACGTATTGAACAATACTGATTTCTTGAAACAGAATAACCCTGAGACCATTGGCTTGCTCATTGGCCAAGCCTCTATTTCAACTAAATGAAAAACAACTCAAAATTGCTTTGCATTTGTTAATGTTTCACTTTCCACAGTACACTTGTGTTAGAAACGTGTACTGAACTACAGGCAGCCTCATGCACCTAGAATGGTGTCACTTAGTGTCACTTAGTGTCACTCTGACCATTTGCTGTTTTTGCACAGCAAATGTCCTCTGCTGATCAGTCATTCTAAACTGACTGAACACCTCCAATTTGATAATTTCAAATTTTATTCTCAAACATGCTAAGGGTAGACAATCATTTTGTAACTTCCTTTGGAGTAAGTTAATCCTAGTGGTAAATACATTCACACAAAAACACATGAATTTGACTTAATAGTGAAAGTATTTCTGTAATTATCCATATCAATCCAGCATTTTCCGACACCAACCCCTTTTTTAAATCAGAGTATAAATATACTACCATAAATGCAACACTTATTTGGAAATTTAGTAGATTAACTACATGGAAGCAAACCACAGACTATTTTAACCAGGGATAGACACTAGTTAAGAAAAAAGAAATGGAAATCTGTATTTCTTGAACGTAAAATAAGTAACAATATCTGGAAGATAGCTGCAGTCTTAAAGCTTTACATGAAAGATTACTCTTACTGTTTAACATTAAAAAAAGGCTAAAATGGGCACATACCATAGTTAAAATTTCTACAACTTGCTTATTTAGCGTTTTCCAACACATTAAATACTAGCAAAGTTCCAAAGCAGTTTAAGGCAGAGTTGCTTAAACCCCCCAGTACTCCAAATTGCTGCTCAGTCATCTGACAATGGTATCTGAAGGCTCAGTATTTTACCTGCAAAGCAGAAGTGGGTTTTACCCAGTAGGGAGCCATTGTGCAATTTATCATCCCAAGGGGGTCCATGTCAATATCCCACCAGGAAAGCACTATTTGTGCCTTGCCAGATTTCACAGGCTCCAGCTGCACTCTATAGTAGGTAGAAGCACTCTGTACTGGCTTACTGAAATCCACACTGCAGGGAAGCATGAAAATTGTAAAAATAAATAATAGAAAGAAAATGGTAAAAAGAATTCTTCAGAAACTCTCACCAGTTTCTTAAGCTGAATGCTTAAATGAAAGGAATGACAGGGCAACTTTGTTTTGAACAAAACAGTGTCTCCCTACCTGAACACTGTCACCACATCACTAAGCGTACTGAAGTCACTTGAAGGCATCTGGTTCAGTTGGATATCACAAACAGAAGGAACACCTGGACAGTTCTCCATTTCTGAAGGTGGAACAAGAATTTTTTCACCATCTTCTGCTTCAACATGAACAGGAAACAGTTTCTTCCAGGACCACATTCTTTTGGATTCCACTAACTGGGCATACACTGTTGCCCTGTGAGGCACTGCCTCACATCCTTCCTGAGTGTTCAAAACAAAGAGTAAACACATTCAACAAGCTTGACTTAGTAACATGAGTGAGAATTAAATCAATTGAAATGCAAACCCATTTAAAGAAAAGTTGGACTGGGAGCTTTGGAATATAAAATACAAGTTATTTTAGAGTCTTTTGTAACACCAGGGCAATTTGTCTCTCTGTGAAACAGAATATACATATGTATCCTGCTCGGTATGGTTCAGCAAGGCTAGATCACCTCATTAACCATGTAACATTATCAGTTTACTAGCCTCACTGCATTTCCATCCTTGTTCTGAAATAAGAGATCTAGCCTGAGCTTCTCAAGGCAGGAAACTACTAAGCTATCAGCAATAAGAGCTGCTGATTGCAATGATAAAGTAAGAAAAATAATGTTCAAATGGAAGGACAACTTTGTATCCATGTTTAAAGAGTGGAAAACATATAAATTGTCCTAAAAATCCCAGTATGAACTAAGAGCCAACCATGAAATCAAAAACAATACTTTTACAGAAAAAACACTAAGTGCAATTTAGTGTTCTATGTGGAGAGCTTTACAAAGTTCTGGAGTGCTATTGTCTTTATATGGTGTCTCTTAAACTGGTGAATGGAAACATGGAAACCTAAATAAAGTTCTGCCATCCACGTGGTAACTAAGGGAAAATATTAGAAAATGTGAAAGCCCTAAAATTGTATCCATAGATTGTTAGTCCAAAAAAAAGGCTATCATTTAAACACAGCGTTTTAAATATTTTCACATGGAAAATCCATATGGAGTAGTAAGAGCACAATGGGAAAAAAAAAACAAACAAACAAAAATTAACCAATGTCTGGGAGGTGAAGGACATCAAATTTAGGAGAATTTTTTAACACATCTTGGGACAAAGTTGTTATTAAGGAGAACTTCAAATCAGAACCAGATGCCTTTCTGAAAGACATTTGTTAACCAGCAAGTTATCAGTTTCAACATAAAGAAACTAGGTGTAATTTCAGAGCTGTGATTTACTATATGAAATCAAATAGCTTTATTCTAGGAATGAATCTAGTAAATTATTGACTGAATAAGAAACCAGCAGAGCTGATGGTATATTTACCAAGGGACACAGAAGCCTAAGTTCTGTATAATCTCTATCCTACTTCAAAAAAGGCAGAAGAATTTCTCTGCTGCTCGATGTGACACACTTCCTATTTTCTTACCTGTACAAGATATTTGTGTGCGTGCTCATAGGTTGGTAAAGCTCCTTCTCCAATCAGCTCCGTATCAAATAATTCTGTTACCAGGATGTTTGCCCGACACTGCATATCTCCATCTAAAGACACAAATTAATATTGTAATGTTAAATCTTCATGTAAGCCTTTCAAAAAGATGCTCTCCCAAATACACAAGTATTAAAAAACTTATTCCTGTTAAAGAGTCTGCTGAAGACCGGAAATTGTTTTCCATTTGGAATATAAACAGCTATTGAGATATTACCAGAACACTTTCTTTCGAAGTAGATTTCCAGATTTCTCGATTTCTACATTTTCTAGAATGTAAAGCATCACAGAATTCTTAGGGTTGGAAAAAACCTTTATGATCAAATCCAACCACTAACCCAGCACCATCACCATGTTCATCACTAAACCATGTCCACATGTTTTCAAACACTTCCAAGGATGCTGACTCCACTCTTTCCCTAGGCAATCTTTTCAGTGTTTCACAACCCTTTCTGTGAAAAAAATTTTCCTAATCTCAAATCTAAACCTTCCCTGGCACAACTTGAGGCCATTTCCTGTCATCCTGTCACTTGTCACCGGCAAGAAGAGGCCAACCCTCACCTGCCTAAACCTTTCAGGCAGTTGTAGAGATAAGGTCCACCCTGAGCCTCCTCCAAGCTGAACCACCCCCCCCAGCTACCTCAGTGTTCTAATTTTAAAAAGTGTAAGGAATAGGAGGTAAGACATATTCCTTTGTGGTTTTCAGATACTTGCCAATTTTTTTAAGCCTAGCCTATTTTCCTCACCTGGGCCAACTGTGACTTCAGTGGAATGCTTGTTGATTACTTTGATCTTGTCAGAAAAACCGTTTTTCTCCACTATCTTCACAGCAGCATTAGCCATGGGCTTGAACACCTGTGGACAGCAAGAGTGTAACAAAATTGTACCCCTCAGGTATATATTCAAAAATATATATTCAAAAATAAAATGCAGTACATTTAGTTCTGAAAAAAATTAACATCTTCTGTAACTTTTCCTATGTTTGAAGTTCACTACCATGAAACAAGGCAACAAGCCTCACTTGAAAAATTCAGAGCTCTACTGGTAGAGAGTTATCAGCTGCCTCCAAATGCTACTCCGAATTAACTTTTGAAACACAATACACATTAACATTGTAACATTTATGTTAAACAATCTCATTTTTTGTAAAAATACAGATATGTATATGTACATCAACAGAAGCCCCTGAAGACTTACAGGTGCTCAAGACACTGTGTCAATGAAACCAAAACAACCAGCACTGAAACAGTGCTGAAGCATACCAAAAACCTTAACAGAGTAACAGTGAAGAGAATTTCTGCTTCATTCACAACAAAAACAACAGAGACAGTACATAGTCTGAAAATAAGAGCATCACAAAGAACGTGTTCAATATGTGCAACCCCTAACAGATGCTCACCTCAATGGCATAGCAGAAATCTGCCCCAGCTGAAGCTGCCATCATGGACAGGAGTCCTGTGCCAGTCCCTATGTCCAGCACAATTGCTTTCTCACCTCTCTCTTTTACTCTGCTCACTGCAGCATGAATACCTTGGTAGTATTTCACATTCTGTGGGAAACAAAACAAAACAAAAAATCCTTTTAACCATTTATGTTTTTAATTTTTGTCCAGAAACCTTGCATTCTTTGACTGTGAGTTTATAATCAGAAAAAGGCCTACAGACACTCTTTATCCTAAATAGTCATACCAAAGCCATCTTCAGCAATAACAAATGTATCTGTCAGGATCAGTCTGTTTAAAGTACATCAGCATTTATCACACATATTACCATTGGTCAATCAGCTATTCATAACATATGTGTGATTTATAAATGTGATATATTTTCCCAAGCAAACAATAATCGGATCCATGGGAGATATTACAAGTTTTCTGATTAATTTTCCCCAGCAGGATCACTAAAATAGTCATATTTTCCCTATGGCAGTACAAGAGCTGAAGTATCTTGGCTTAGATTCCTCTCTTCATTTACTGACAAAGGTTCATACATAAGAATCAACCTGTGTAAATCCTGATTTTTATACAGGCCGTGAGCTATAAGGACACCAGCATCAAAAACCAAATGCTGTCAGCCAAAAGACACAGACTTATACATATGCTTATATTTCCTTTCTAACAGCCTACTGCAAGACATTCCTTTCCAAATAATTTATTAAGCCTTTCCAAGGAATACACAACCTTTGACCATTACACATCTGGAAAATCTGCTGAAGGATTCCCTTCTGAACAATTCTAGTCACAAACTTTGATACATATAATTCTAGTAGTTGTTTTAATCACTCAGCCACTGCTGCCTCTACACAGCTTATTAAATGCCTGATCCTAGTGACATGTTTTAATTCAATATGAATTCAAGAATTATCATGGAGCACCACAAAAATCCTTCAAAATCTTGTGGATGGAAGGCTGACTTACTGGCTAGAGGAAAATGAACATTTGAACTATTCACTCCAGACTTCATCGTGCCTGAACATATGGTAAAAACACCACAGAAGAACAGACTTTACTTACACTCCGATAAAAACTAAGAAGCCCAGCTGCACTTCTACAGCCTTTGAAATTTCATCTTTTTTCACCATTCAAAAGGGTTTTCTTCCATACTTACTCTGTCCTTATCATGAAGCATATCTGCATAGCGTGACCTGCAATAAAAGATATTCCAGTTAAAATACTCCATTCTGCAAAGACACAGTGGCCCACAAATGCACATACAACTAAAGTGTTTCTCAAATCTAAGGGATAATGTAATTTCAGTGATCTGGCCCATCAGCATATAAATCAACTCATGAACCACTGCACAAATCCTCTCCACAGCAATGGACCCGAGGCACAGACCTATGGACAAACAGCTGTGAAGAAGTACCTGAGACAGACAGAGATTCCTACAGAGCAATGAAAGACAGACTAGTGAAGATTTATTTTTTGCCAAGACTTACTCTGGTTCCCATTTCTTCATGGGTTGCATTACTCCAAAATACCCCACAATATGTCTTCCTACCTTCTCTAGCTATTATACCAAGCTGTTAAAAAGCTAAAACAGGAACAGACAGCTGGCAGTTTTACGTTGCACTGGCACTTAAAATAAATTTAGTCAACACATTTTGTCCTCACTCAGTCACTGTCAGTATTTGCATCAGCCCCAACAAAAACATTTTAAAAAATTTAGAAGGAAACTACTTGGAGAATGGTTTACAAAATTCTACGTTGACAGCTCAGTACACCACTGGGCACATTTACTGACATTTAGACTCTTCTACAATCTCTTCACCTCATGCCCTTGGAACTTCTACAAAGACGCATCCCCAAACTTCCATTAAAAGAAAGTTTGATTTCCTCATTTTTCGGAGTCCTTTAGTGGAACAACAAGCTACTTTTCAAGCATACCTTGCAATCTCCTGGTGGTAGTCATAGTCCTCACCCTCTTCTAACCACTCCATCGAACCAGTGGTTGGATTGGCTCTTCCACAAAAGATCTTCATGATCAATCTCAATTTGTAACGTATTATTTATGTATTGTGTGCAGTTTTGCTTTGGCTGTGAAAAAAAAAACCCAAACCAACCACAAAACTTTTAGCAAACACCACAAGTATCACTGTAGCTCTCGTACATTACCCCACTACACCTGCCTTGGCCAGAAGAACTGGCTACCGCTTTATGCTTTTTGCATGAGGACGTTTTAAGGTAAAATCTGTCACCTAGTCCTAGACTGAAAGGAGACCCTGAAGATGACCTAGGTGTAACCCCTGAGAACACAGCGCAGAAAAGAAACCAGGACAGCAGTGAATGCTGATGGAAGAACATCCCGTAAGCGAGCCCGTCGGGCCGGGCCCTATCCCGGAGTCCCCAGAGCCTGCCCGAGGGGGAGCCTGCAAACCCCGCTTGGAGCGGCAAGGCCCGGCCTTTCCCCCTCAGGAACGAGCAGCGATGTGGCACGGCCAGAACGCTCTCCGCCATGCCCTGCCCGGAACCAGCGCAGCGGGCCGGGATGCCGCGGGCTCGTCCTTCCTCAGAGCCCCGGGCCGGCAGCTCCGCAAGCCGCGTGTACCGACCCGGACACCGTGTGTACCGACCCGGACACCGCGTGTGCCTACCCTGGACACCTCGTGTGCCTAACCTGGACACTCGGGCCCTACCCTGGACACCGCGTGTGCCTGCGTCCAGCACCGCGGGCTCTCCCCCGCTGCCGATCCCGAGCCGGCGAGGGCGGTGCAGCGCAGTGCAGTGCAGTGCAGTGGGAACGGAATTCTCCGGCCCTGAGCAATAGAGAGCGGAACTCTCAGGTCCTGTGCAGTGCAGCGGGAGCGGAACTGTCCGGCCCTGTGTGTTTCAGGGCGGAACTGTGTGGCGCTGAGCAATACAGAGCGGAACTGCCCGGCCCCGCGCAGCGCGGGCGCTCCGGTGCAGCGCGCGCTCCGCCCCTCGCGGCGCCATGGCGGGCGCGGCCGTGCTGCGCGTGCGGCGGAAGCGCGGCGGCCCCGAGCCGGCCGAGGCGCTGCTCCTGGCCTGCAAGCGGCGCCGGGCCGAGCCCGTGGAGACAAACCTCTTCAAGCTGGTGACCACCGTGTCCTCCAAGGTACCGGGGCAGAGTGGGCCGGCCGGTGCTGCTGGAGGGGTTTGGAAAGGAGCGGCTCTCTATGGCTCCGCTGTGGAGAGCAGCCCGGTAACCCGGGGCACGGCGGCTCCTCCTGCTGTGACAGCCGCGGCAGGGCAGGAGCAGGGCTGCGGGCCACAGCACACAGTGAGCCCCGGGACAAGCTGTGCTCAGCACTCGCTTCTCTACACTCGTTCCTGCTTGGAAACTACACAACAGGCAATAAGTGAAGCTTGAATTTCTGCTGTGTGAGATGCTGAATCTCAGGCCCACAAAGATAACAACTACTATCCGCCATCCAGCCTTTTATATTGGATAAGACTGTTCTGTCTTGGGAAATGGTTTTCTTAGGACAGTGAAAAGGATATTACACCCTAAATTTAGATCCACTGCACTTCCAAAGGCATGTGTTTTTGTTTGGAGGATTACTCTGTACTACAGAGTTGCTTAAAAATCAAACTGAAACAGTTGTAGTACTTCTATATCTTCTGCTTTCCTGTCCTCATAACAAGAGATTATGATTATGTTGCTCAAAGTAATAATAGAAGTTACTTGGATTGTGTTAGGATTATTGGCGCTGCAATTTTTCATCTCCTCTAGGAAGGAGTATGCCTTGCTGTGTTGATGTTACCATTCTGTTCCTCCTCCTCTGTTCCTTTTCCCCAGAACGAACCAGTTCAGAAGTATGTTAAAGATGCCATCACACGAGACAAGGCGGCTCAAAGCCTGCGCCCCTCTTTGGGCAGCACTCAGCGGATCCTGCAGGAGCTGCGCTGTGCCAGGCAGGAGAAGAGGAAGGAGAACAGGTACCGAGTGATATCCAGCCACCGGCCCGACTGTGCTGACACAGCTGCACCTGCCACAGACAGCAAGGCTGCGCCCCACGGGCACAGCTCTGAAGCACAGCAGGATGCTTCACCACAGGAGAGTGGTGCTGTCCATGAGAGTTCAGACTGCTGTGGGAAATTCCAGCTGTTTGATATTGTACAAGAAGAGGAGATGGTGGGAGATGCCGGTGTCACCACTGCAAACCCACAGGTCAGCTATGAACTCAGTGTGCTTGGAGTACTTTAGTATCGCTGTTGAGTGGTACATGTGGGCAGACTGCTGTGGGAGTTTGCTTGCACTGTAAGTGTTCTATTTAATAGGAGCTTTAGCTAGATTGCAAGTTGAAATGCTCCATGAATATTCTAAGTGCACTAATACTGAAACAGTGTGTGAAGCTGCTGCTTAAGGAAGCACCCTATTTTTTCTTTGCCTTGGTCTGATGTAGAAGTTTTCGTTATCTGAAAACTGTTGGCTGTAAATAAGACTTGGCATAACTTCAGTGGAAATTTGCATTTTTCTACTTTTTTTCAGCAGAAGAATGATCCAGATGCAATTCTCTGCAATGCAGTAGAGATGATCCGTGAGCGTTTAAATGTTTCTGAAGATCGTAAAAAAGAACACGGTGACAAAGAAGATGAGTATGTTTATGACATCTACTATAAGGAAACATCAGCCCCTGATTGGATTGAAAATATCCTTTCTGTACAGCCCTATAGAGAAGAATATGAATGGGTAAGGGTGTGGAAAAAAACAATCTTTCTCAACTAAAACGATCACAAATAAAAGATGTTTCAAGTCCTGCTGTTAAAAGCTGCCATGCCAAGGAAGGTCCTTTAAGATAGACACTACATGTATGTTCAGTGACTTCTGTGTTAGGCCTTTTGTACCTGCCAGTCCCACGTTCCTGCAGGTTGCTGTTGATCCAAGGACATCATATGACAAAATGGATGGGATAGTGCTCATGTAATGAGAGAAGAATCTGTCTGGTTTCAAACTGCCAATTACATTTTGGCACATGAATGTAAACTTGTGATTAGGAGGCAGCCATTAAAATGTCATTGTAAAGATGACTGAATGGAAAGAGCAAGGGGGGAGGACATAACTTTTTCAGTATTTGAGGACTTGACTTCAATCTTCATGAGATATTTTTTCATAATAAATTGTTCTTCAGTGGCTGTGGAGTTAAGAAGTTTAATGTAAGCTTTAGTCTTGTGTTGTACAGTTCCTGTGATCAACAGACTTGTATATTGGGAGCCTGAAACACTCTCTCTTCCTTCATCTATCACACTAGTGCTGAACTGGGTAGGACTAAGTTAACATTAACATTGAAATGCTGGAGTGGAACATGTACATGTGTGACTTCACTGATTTTTCACCTAAAGCAGACTTGAAGTGCTATGGTGAATGAAGTGACAACTCAAATTCTTCTTTGTCTTGCTTGCATGCCCTGGCTCTTTCTGATCTGCACAGTATTGCACAGGTGGATGAAAACCCACTTAACATTCACTATAAATACAGACACTCAGCATTATGTTTTGTGTTGACATGCAGATGAATGATGATCCTGGTCCAGAGGAAGTATACGAAGATGAAGATGATGAAAATGATGAAAATAACTGGCGTAATGATTATCCTGAAGAAGAAGAATTCTTACCTGAGGAAGATGGAGAAAAAGGTACCCCTGTCATAAATGCTGTTTGCTTTCCTGCTGTGCATGTGTACATCCCCTCCTTTTTTACATGCTATCCCTAAAAAAGCAACTTAACTGACTGCTGCTGGGGTAGCATTCTGCTCTTAGTGAAATCTGCATAGAGGAGGATTATCTTTCTTGGAACTAGAAGAGAAATTGGTGTTTTTGAAAAGACAAAATTGAGAAGTCAAATTGAGGCTGCTGCAATTGCAGATGTTTGCTTGCTTAGAGGAGGAATCCATGACAGGTCCACATGCTTGTGAAATACTGCCTCTGCCTTCTGAAGTCCCTACCCCAGAGTACTTCAAACACAATTCAAACCTCAGCTCATACAGAAGCTGTTCAGACTGCATTAGTTTCTCAAGAAACTTAAACTATTCTGATTAACTTCATTTTTTAAGTAAAAAGAAGGGATAATCCAGAAGTGTTGATGCTTTCTTTACAGACTCAGAAGAGAGCCTCAGTGATGAGGACCAATGTTACAGGAGAAGAACATGGGACAAATATCGACAGGAGATTTTGCAGGAATTCGGATACGATGAGATTGAAGATTTGGGTTCTGACTAAGAGCCTGGTTTTGGAGATGAAATGCTGAGGGTGAACATCTGCTGCTGTAGAATATACTATCTGAGAAGCAAACTTCAGCTGGTGGATATTAAACAGATGGGTGTTACTATGGCCACTTCAGAACACAGATTGTTTTCCAAGCACAAGATGCTCTATGCTTTAAAATAGAATTTTCCACCCACTGCGTATAGTGAGGTTTTGAAGGGACCTTTTATTTATTTTTGTTTTCCCAAAGCTGCATGCCCAAGAGTTTGTACCTGTAGGAAATGCACAGATATGGAGGTACTGCTGGCAGCAGCCCTTCTGGTCATGTCTAATATGTCAGGTTTCACAAGAAGATCAATGTGTCTGCCCTGCTGGCAAGTGGAAGTCCTGCAAAAAGGCACCCTGTCCTACTGCATTCTACATCATTTGTTCCTAAGTGTCAAGTGACTTTCTTCACAAGTGTTGAGCATATGAAATGCCTTGACCAGTCCACTGCGCTCCCCAGTAGTTTTACTGTTGGAGTTGAACAATGTGCATTTAAATTGTAAATAAATTTTTTTTGACCAAGTTTTCTTTACTCATTTAAAGATCACAGAAGTTGGTACAGCTGAACCCAGGTCACTATTTTAACTTGCATTTGTACATCTTTAAAATAATTCTGTTGTACTTATTTGGACACACAGAGTATTTCAGCTCACACTCTCCTACTTGAGTCTGTGAAAAATAGCTAATAGGATTAGCTCTTAGCTGGTTAATGTCTTTCATGAACTGGAGGCTGCAGCAGTACTGAGGCCAATCAGTTTTCCCTTGTAATGGCAAAGCAGTGGAGGCAAGGTATTTTTGTTTGCTTCAGAGAAAGGTTAATATGGTAATGCAAAAATCCAAATATCCCCATTATTACTCAAGTCACTGTTACAACTGTGGTGCACCCTTTGAAGTGTGTATTGCTTCAGCCATAACCAGCAATTCCAAGATTTAGTTCAATGCACAAAACCAGACATGTGGCCAAATTCAAGCCAACTGAGATAGACATTCTGAATTAATGTAACATCTCAGGTATGGTTCTGAAATACAGTGATTTCACGCGTATAAGGCACACGCTTTTGACTAACATTTTGATCGGAACCCGTAAGTGCACTTTATAATCCGGTATGCCTTATATATGGACAAAGTTCGGAAATTTGCCAACCCAGAGGTGCAAGCCGTGCTTGCGGCAGGCGCTCGTGCCGGCACCGGGGGTGGGCGGGAGTGCCGGGGCCCACAGCATGGGGAGGGCACCTGGGGCTGCGTTTAAAGGCTACACTGATCCGTGGAAAATGTTTGCAAATTGAGCACCTGCCATAAACCCCATGATCGCGCGATTCCGTTAATAATTCGTTACTTTGTTGTGCACGGATCCTCGCTGCAAAAAACAACCCGTGCCTTATAGTCCAGTGCGCCTTATACGTGGACAAAGTTCAGAAATTTGTTGACAACCCAGAAGTGTGCCTTATAATCCGGTGTGCCTTATAGCTGTAAAATTACTGTACATCTCACTTTGCCAGACAAACAGGCTGACTTGTTGCCTTTTGCTGCACCAAAATTCAGTATCAAAACTGTCCTGATTTTAGGCTTACAGCTTTGGAATTACACAGACTACAAATTAGCATGTCTGTTCTGCAGCAGTACCATCTACTTCTGTTTTTATTTCTAGTTTTTCTCCCTGCTACTTAGCTGTTGAGATCTAGTATCTGCCACAGAAATTCTGCTACAGAAGGAATAAAAAAATAAAGTGGTTTGTTGGAGGTTTTAGATGGTCACTTTCTAGTGAACAGCACTCAGATTTATAAAGGGAATTTTCTGACTGCTGAGGCAACTCAGCTACTGAGTCTTCACTGAAGCAGTGCACAAACAAATGCTTACAGGCTTCAAAACAAATATTTTAATTTTGGAAGTTTAATAAAACCTAGCAGAAATTGACAAAGTACTAACAAGTTAGCAAGAAAAAAATCAACAACAGTTAATCAAATCTTTAGTGCCAAGGTGCTTTGATTAAATCCTTGCCACGGTCAGATACACTTCTGTATAGATCCAGAACAAAATCTTCAAGGGAGAAAGGTTGGTTCAGTCTATAAATAATGGAGCAGAACTTAATTTATCATTAGGGGCAGAAAAACAAATGAAGTCGTTTGTCGTGACCAGTTTTCTTCTGGGATAAGAACTGAGATTGTACAGCAAATCATTTCATGCAAACATCCATCAGAATTAAGCTGGAAATGACTTAGTCTTTAGAGTCAACATGGGTTTTAGTCTAACTCAATAATGCATTACTTCACCACCTGGTTCTGCAGAAATCTAATTTGATCCATTAGCTCTTATCATTTTCATACCAATTCTGAAGAAGAAACTGTATTGACACACAGCTTGTGCGAGTAGGTAATGGGTAGGTCATCACAATCCAATGAAAACCTGCCCTGGAAACATGCCACAGGTTAGGAGGATGACACAAGGGCATGATCCACAATGGAGTCCATCTGCAAGTAAGAACATTTTCAGCATTTCTGAAAGACCACCAAAAACAGTTTTTCTGTGTCTGCCAGAGTTCCACCTCTTCCCTTTCGTTTGTGTAATTGCTTTATCCTCTCCTGCTTCTTGTAATGGCTTTGAACTTTAGTTGGATTTGATTTCTACCTTCTTTTCTTCATTTGGGTCCATCTCTGTTAAAACACAGTAACAGAGTAGCTGCATGTATCGTGTGATTGCACCTGCAAAGAAAACGGAGATAGATTAGAACAACAGCCACCTATCTCAACTCTTAATTATGAAACCAGTCCGTGCTGTCTCACTTCTCTTTAGGGCAACAAACTATAAAGTTAATATACCATGTCTCACTTGTTTTTTTTTTTAACAGATAGTATCTTAAACTGTTCTGTTGATATCCCTAGGGTGTTTTGCTTCTTAGGCACCCTGCCAAGTAACTGAACTAAAATCATTTTACTCTCTAATTTAGAGCATAAAATTAGTGGAATAAAAAAGGTAAAACTAATAGCACACAGGAAAAGCTACAATATTACTGAGTATTTACATATATTTTATTCCTGCAGCACCACATCCTGCTTTCAGGGTAAGGTTATGCTATAAACCTTCCTAACTACATCCCTCAGCATGGCTATCTCACATAGTAACAATAACAAAAAAACACCAATGGAGAAAACTTTAAATTTGTGTAATTTAACTGCTGTAATTCAACTGAAAGCAAAATTACTTCAACCGAAAGCAAAATTCCATTCTTTACTGACATAAAATCTATCTCCAAATCACTAATTCAGTAAAGCTGGATAGTTTGTGCTACCAAGAATGTTCACACTTTTTACAGTTATCAATCTTGGTTTAAATTAAGACTATTTTGTGATGTTTTGGCTATTGCTGAACAGTGTTTGCACACTATCAAAGCTTCTTGTCTTTCCTTTTATTCTGCTCTTCCTGCAGCCAGCAGCATGGGAGAAGGCAGGAAGTCTGGCAGCAAGATGGGCAGAACAGCTCACCCAAACTATGCAAAGAGCTATTTTGTGCTATCTGATGTCATGCTCAGCAGTAGAAATGATGAGCAAGAAGAGTTTGCCTGTGGGAGTGTCTTCCCATACAGCTGTTGCTTGGAGATTGGCTGCACACCAGACTGCCTGTGAGATGTGGTAAGGGTCGGTCTGAAGATTGCCTGATTTTGCCTCACAATCATCATCAGAGACAGATTTTGAGAGAGCCCCGGGACGTCACCTCTCACTGTGGGCAGAGAGTTCTGGCCTGGCTAAGGTGGATACTTGCCAAGGGACTATGCTGTGCTCACCAACGCTACTTCCACGGTACACTGCTCTCTGGCTGGGTACTGGCTGTAGTGTTCTGTCCTGCACCTGATTCTTGTAGCCATGGGCTCATGAACACAATAGTCCACAAATCTCCCCACCTTTTGGCAAGAGGCCACTCGTCTCAAATGGACTACAAAATTGGTACCCTCTGAAGAGACCCCTTGAGATTTCTTTCTCCCCAACAGATGGAAGACATCGACGGATGATCCGAGGACGACGCCCCGTCTGTTGGTAGCTATCTCATCTATCTCCCTCTTACCACTACCCCAAAACTGAGTTATTAGCACTCAATAAACTGCTTTGCTGCTTGTTGCTGAACAAAACCTTAGTCTCTTGCTGTTGTCTTTTGTACCCTGTGGTCAAACGAACCATCACGCCCCCCACGCAGGTTGTGTGGACCGTGACAGATGTGTGATTGATTGCTCTTGCAGCAGCAGGGTTTTTTCTCCCCTTCACTTACTAAACTTGCAGGTCTTTCAACCTTTGTTCTCCCTGTTCTGTCCATCCTGCTGCTGGGGAGCCAGTGCTGCCTGGGTATACTCAGCTGGGGTCAGCCCACCACAACCCTTCCCATCAACAGACCAAGAGTCACCTATTTACTTTTCCTCCTTTCTAACATCTCCAGCTAACAAAGAAACTTACCTATAGTCTTGTTAATAAACTGAGGTCTCCTTGATGCAGGTAAATAGACTCCCAAGAAAAAGAATGGAATTCCAGATAAAGCAATGGCAATTCCAATCACTGAATTTAAAAAGTCACTATAGAGTGGCACTACCACCAGAAATACTGTGCATAAACAGAATATTATTGGGAAAGCCAAACTCAGCTGCAGACAGAAAAAACAGAACACAATGTTAATGAAGTATGCATTGCCTATAGTTACAAACATTATGATACAGACTTTTCTGTCTGAAACTCACTTTGTGAAATTCTCTGCTCTTCCTCTCATACATTGGCTATTTAGGACCATAAGCAAATTGCAGAATTATTCTTAACAGAACTGTTGCTAAAAATTGCAAAAGTAATAAAGTACGGTAACTCTACTGTGCTGAAAGAAAGTGCATGGTGGCATGAAGTGTTTTAGACAAAACCAGCAAAACTTGGGAAACAAGAATTACTGACTTTTTTGAGTAAAGTATCAACTTAAAGTAGGAGATGGCTCCTAGAGGATTAGATATCATCAGAGCTAAATGTGGTCCACAAAGAGAGTTACTTGACTTGAGCATGTCTGATCAGAGATTGCTGCTAGATAAAAGGCCAACTGCTGTGTTAGGCTACTGACACATTCTCCAGTGGGCAGAGAGAAGGGGTACTTGATGAACTAGCATACACTAACAGAGCATGCTGACACAACAGCCTCTTGCCTTTACCTAGCAGACAAGCTAACTTTCACGGTACAACATCAAATGGAAACCACTATGTTCTGATCAGTCTGTAAGCTTGAGACTTAACTTGTATGGTCCAGATTTTAGATATGGAAAGCAGGGATTTTAAACAATTGTGTAATAATTATTACCTTAAGAGGTCTTGGCCGATCTGGTTCTTTCCAACGTAGATACAACTGCCCAGCAATAGACAGGCCAACAAAGAACCAATAACTGAAGCTGAAGTAATTAATTAGCTGGAAGACATCTTCCACACACAGGTAAATAAGGGTCATAAAACACTGTCAGAAAAGAACAGGAGTAAGGATCTGAACGCAAAAGTTTGAAACTTAATCTTTATGCTGGTTTTTGCCTTTAAGTAACAACTTATCCTCCTTGGTGTTTGGCATAATTTTATGCCTCAAAAAAATCACTCTGTCAGCAATCACCTTGACCACAGTACATTTTGTCTCTTGTGATTTTTTTTAAGTTTTCCCTTAAATAATTCATATTCTTGTTCTGGAGGAATTGTCTTAATTCATTGACTGGATCATAATAAATTACATTCTGCTTCAGGGGACTGGGTTTCTCAGAGCTGCATTTAGATGGAATAAGGATATGAGAAAAGAACTTTGGGTTCTAGGAATTATTTAGGCTTGAGCAGTAGAAATCTTTTCTATACAATATGTCAATTATTAGTTGCAGTTTCTGTTGGCTGAAAATGCAATCCATTGTAATCCATGGTATACAGAACACAGTTCTTATGGCATGGCCTTCTGCTAAACTAATGTTCTGCTTTCAGCATGAAATAGAATATATATATGGACTAGTTCTTTTATACTTTTCTCATGTTATTTTTTATATGTCTGTATCTGTGTACATTTTTCTAGCCCTGTGTTGAAGCTCCATTTTGAGGGAAGCTGTGCTGTGTGTCCCATCTAATTAGTTGAAAAGAAAAGCAATAACAACTTGCATTGAAGAGCAGTGCTGGCACAGGTGTGAACCTCTTTATGTGGATCATAGACAACAGATCAGGAAGGTGACCTTCCCGAGATCCTACAAAAAATAGCCTGAAAAAAAAAGCAGAAGAACATATGTTGAGATCACAGGCAAGAGAGAATATATTACAGAAAATCAAAGAATAACTCCAGTCAAAATAAATATTTACAAGACTGAATTTCTGCCCTTTCAACTGGAACCTGGAGTCAACCCTTCTCATAAAGATGTACTGTACAACAACAATTAAGCTTTTAGAAACATGCTATTAACAGCCATTACAAAAAAAAATCATCCTACAGGTAAAATAGACAACAGCTACAGTAACTGAAACAAATTTCTATTATTTCACAAAATTCTAAAAGCTAGCACTGAAGACATTCCAGCTCAGGGAAGGACAGTTTTCAATGCCGACCAGAAGGGATTGCCAGGTCCCTAAAATGATGGGATCACATGCTCAAAAAACACACACAATTTTATCACCTGCTGTTCTATATTGACTGCGTCACCAAATGATCCTATTTCTTCTCCACAGAGGCATTGAAAATTCATTCAATGGATAGGAAGAATATTAAAATGCCTGAATAAATCTACTTAAAACTTTTGCTAGTTACATCAACAATCATTGCTCAAAGAAAAGGTTCTACACACTATCCTAAGCTTTCTGATTGTAGCTTCATAGCAGTAGCAATTTTTTCCAAGTACAAAGTTTTAAAATACTGATTTTAAAAGGTCAGTAAGTTTTAGATAAATACATTTGAAAACACAAACTTGCTAGAATTATGCAGACAATCAGAAGGCCTGAGGACTCACCACACAGACAAAATTGATTTATAATTATGCTCTGCATTCACTCAGAAATGCCTTGGGGAAACAAGGCAGTGTTAAGGTTGTACATACACACGCACAGAGGTTTATTTAGATCAGTTGTTTTATTGTGACTATTCATTATAGGTTCAGTTTAAAAAGTATTTTTGCCTCTCTCATAATAGATCAGAAACAGTAACATGTAAAAAGACTTACAAACTGAAAGAGATTTGCACTACCTTGATGATGCTAGAATTGAAGCATTAAGTCCACCAAAACAAGAAAAGGCTACAGCAATGGGAATTGTCCAGCTGAATATACCAAATATCCGGTCAGCAAATGTCTGGTGAAAGAGAAAAGGAAAGGAAACATGAAAATATCTGCAAAAATAAATGTGTAAAACAATGACATCAGAGCTTTTGTAATACACTTGTATGGAAAAATAGTAACATAGTAAGGACAGTCCAGAATGCAACACAAAGAATCACACAGCTTTCTTATTTATTTATGGATTCTAAATAAGCACAAACTTCTTTAGCCAAGCATCCAAAGTCATGTTGTCTGCTCACAAAATAATGCTCACAAAGGAAAAATGTTTTGAGAATTTTCTTCCCAATCTTAACATATTTTATTATCTAACTCACCTACAGAACGCAAATGAACATTCTTTGGATTACTAAAAATAAAAATATTACCTAACCAAACAGGGAAGTGCCATATTGCAATGAATAACTACAGCCAACATCACCCCTTCTGTTTACAGATATTATTCTAATAATCTGTTTTATTTTCCTTTTTTTGCAGATTCCCATGCAATATCTTTTCCTTTAGCTCCACTGGCAGGGCCCCTGGGGTCTACTCTCACAGCTTGGCAAATGAAAGAGGAATTTATCTTATCAATTACTCAACAGTTGATGTTGCTAGACAATACTGCAAGAAACTCCTGATTGTTCATGGTAGAGCTCTGAAACCAAGTCAGGAGCATCAAAGGTCCACAGCAAGTGGTAGGAGCCACTGATTGCCAGCAATCTTGGATCTAAAACAAAAATGGGTAATAATTTGCAATATACTGTCTGTTCTGTTCAATCTCCTGGATGGAGAAAAAAGGGAAAGAGTATCAGACAACACATTTGAAAAATGAAAAAATGTAATTCATGCAGACTGACAGGTATTCTGCCTCCCATCTTGGTCTCAGCATTGTACATATCTGGACATCAGCATGATTTGGGCAGAAATGCCCTCACGCTGAGGTCAGAGGACATGGGTGGAAGCCTTCCTACACATCCCAACCCTACACAAAATCAAACCAACTTCCATGATTTCTTTCACAGAACCAAACTAACAGTCATGGTAGCAACAGAATCATGTCTACATTAGACAGCATGAAGTCACTATTTAAGGAAACAGAAAGGTACATATTCATATATAAGCAGTATTCAAACAAAAATTTTATACCTTAGCAAGCAGCAGTAATCTAAAGCTTTTCTCTAAATCACTTTCTTATCTCTCTCTTGCTTTATACATTTCAAGATCCTCAGAAAAAAAAAGCATAGATAGTAATTCAGCTTTCTGCAGGTTTGTCGATTATAAAATTTTTCTTCAGTTTTTAGTATTTTAGTATTTTTAAACACCCTGCCCTTGACCTCCCCTTCAATGCACTGGTCTTCAACATAACATTTGTAAGCTAAGGAGTTCCATCAAAGTGATAAACACTCAGAATTGGCCTTTATCTGTACCATATGAAGTTATCTCTATTTAAAAGCAGTCAAATTTTGATTTAATTACTTCAGGAACCAGATCATCAATAGCAGTGCACTAGGATCTGTTTTCTTACTATTTTCGTAGGTCAAAAAAGCCTAAAAGACTTAATATAGTTGGTTTTGGTTTTTTTTGTTACACAACTGTTTGATTTTCATGACACAAAACCCAATCTTTAAGTCTCAAGATGCTGAGAAATTCATAAACCAAGGCTTGGCCAGCTATAGTTTCCTGTTCTTTGTCTGCATTGAAAAAGTGCTTCATCCAGCACGTTATCCAGGTTTTGGGTCAGAATCCAACTCTGCTGTGTACCATCATTAACACTAAAAAGCAGAATCTTCCATCCTTTTGTGTAATTTATTCGAGCCTCAAAGGCAGACAGGATTTCCTGCTGCTAAAGGACAATGCAAAACCTCATAATCACTTCCATGGAAACTTGCCTAAAGGCTCAGAGTCAATGCATCAGCTGCTTCAGAAAGGCACCTCTCTTCCTGAGCACTTTTAGTTTATCCATCTGCGCACAGCTTCCCTCAAAATGGAGCTTCAACAGAGGGGTGGAAAAATGCACCTAGATTCCTACAGATATTACAAAAAATAACATGAAAAATTATAAAATAACTAGTCCATGAATATATTCTATTTCATGATGAAATCAGAACATCAATTATCAGAACACCTTTCCACAATAAATGTGTTCTGTATACCATGGATACCATTTTCAGCCAACTGAAACTGCAACTAATAATTTATATTATTGTATATAAAAGATTTCTGCTGCTCAAGATGAATTAATTCCTAGAACCCAAAGTTCTTTTCTCAGATCTTTATTGCATCTAAATGCAGCTCTGAGAAACCCAGTCCCCTGAAGCAGAATGTAATTTATTATGATCCAGTTAATGAATTAAGACAACTCCTCCAGAACAAGAACGAGGACAAGATGAAAATTCTAATAAGCAATTGTTGTAATATTTTAAAGGGACATTTAAGCCTGAACTGCTGATTTATGAAGCCAAATAATCCTAGAGGATTTTTTGTATTAATGTAGAAAGTTAAGATACAGAACAAGATGTTAGAGAATTAAAATGTTTAGTAAAATTGCCTAAAGGATAAGCATTTAGATAAATAATATTAACAGTTGAAGCCAAAGAAGAAGAATAAACCTATGAATGTAATTTTATGCTGAAAGATGCAAATTAGATTATATATAATTTGGATAATTTTTCCCCCTAAAGATGTTCTTTTCTTTTGAAACACCTGCTAATGGGCCAGTGTGAATGACACATGCAGGACTAACTCAAAGGAAATTTGCAACCTGTAATGTATATCCAATTGTTCTAGGATATGCTAATACAGTATCACACATCTTGGAAAACAACAATCATTCATATGAACAGTAAAACCCACAAATTATATACAGATCAAAATGCTACAGATTCAATGTATTCTGGATGCAGGCTATGTTCTACCTCAACTGTTGGTCCAGCTCAAAGCCTGAATAAGTGATTTCCCTAGAGCTCTACAGGTCAGACTCTTCAAAAGAGAGAGTAATGTAGTAACAATCTCTGCCAAACACTGTCATTTCCAATGTACTTTCTAACACTGTAGTTGGGATTCCTGACAGAGCAAAGGATGGAGAAACTTCAAGAGCTAAACTTGAGGTGAGGCAATACAAAGGGCTATTTTAATTGAGAATCATCGAAAAAAGTTCAGTTTGGTTTGCCAAGTGGATCTGCCTGCAAAATGATCTTTCAGCAAAAAAATAAGTTGAAAGGTACCTAAAGTTTAACTAATCTATCTATTGATATTAACCAACTTAATATCAACATATAGACCCATCTACCTGACAGGGTCTCACCTTCATTTATAATAAAAATCAGCCAAGCTCATTACTACTACTCAGACACTTGAGTACAAATTTATAAATCCTTCAATACCCTCCTCTCAACAGATGCCAAGAGATGTCTTCTCTAAAGTTCACATATAGTCTCTTGTGAACAAAGATCTCCACAATGTTTCTTGCTAAAAGAGTTACTGAAGTCTAAGTAAAAGCCACAAAAAACATTCACTGCATGCATATCAGAGGATTATTTTACATAAGAAGGCAAGGCAGAGAAAAGTACAAAAAGAAATCAACTTATCAAGCACACACACTGAGTGCACTGCACCAAGAAGAGGAGAGGGAAAAGCAGAAGAGTTAGTGGCTGCTTTCTGCTAAAACCACAATTGTACAATCATGGATCCTCCATAAGTGAGCCAGACCTGGGCTTTGAGCTGAGCTCCTGATCAATTCTACTTTAACTACCACTACTTCTGGGAGTGGTGAAGTGTATTTACAAAAACAAATGAGCTGGCAATGGAGGAAAGAATGGAACATTCACAAAGGTATGTGGAGGATGACAGAGGGGCCTACCTGGAGGCAGCTATAAGCAGAAACATTTAGTCCACCATAACAGGAGAAAGTCACCACTATGGGGATGGATATCATCTCAGGATTCTTCTGAGAAAGTCTAAAGAGCAAGAAGGATTAAGAGATTAAATTGTCATCTCTGCTATAGTCTGAGAAATCCGATAGTCCAGACTTGAATTATAACTGCTTCTAACAGCTTGGAAACAGAGAATTCAGAGAATTGCTGGTGTAACACTTGCAATTACAGATAAAGTTCTTTTATGCCCTCCCATCCACTGAATATGTAAGGAATACATAGATACATGCACACTGTAGGACATACACCTGGAATTGTTCTCTTCAGTTTTGATTTTTTTTCCAAACCATCATCAGGGAATAATAATGAAAGAAGAGGCCTTCCAGCCATGCACTTCTTAGCTAAACTGCCCTTATTTTATCATGACTAAAGTATTACATTACTCCCAGAAGAATGGTCAAAAACTGAATTACAGCTTTGTTTCAAGGCATGAATGACTGATTAGACTACATTTTATTTTTGTCTTGGGTTAGTTTGATCTCATGATCATCAGCTGGTAAGTTGTGAATGGTCTGCAAGAATACTTTTTTGTCCTTTTAAAGGTCCAAACAACAGTTCTGTACAAACAGGTTGAACTAAAAGCAGCAGAAATTCCAGCATCAAGAGCTGCCACAGCAAAATACACAGGCTATTGCCTGACACTCAGTAATTCAGGCACACAGATGAGTAGCAAGACCCACATTCACATTACAAATCACAAGATGAGAACTGTTTCATCACACTTTGCTGCACACTAGAAGTGCACTTAGAGGCACACAGGAAATGTAAGACTACTCTGAGAGCATATGGAGCCACAAGCACGTGTGAGGCTGGCAAAGCACCAAACAGTATTGATTGGAGAGACAAATGGAGAAATGCAAAGAGAAAGTAGCCTAACATGAACAAGAAACTTACACCAAATACCCAAAGATTATGAGGTATTTTTGTTAGGAAAGTTTAAAAGGCATCTGTGGAGTCTCTTCATATAACTCTTTTCAAGATCCTATTGCCCAGGAGCTTTTCCAGACCAAGTTCTATCAACATTCTTACCCTGAAAATCATACAGACCAGTAAGGGGATTTATGTATATACATGTATATATATATATATATGTGTGTGAGTGATGTGACTGGTATTTTGGAAACACAACTAATTCTGCTTTGACATTTCTCTTGAGGTGAAGTATAAATACATTCATACATTATAGGAAGATCTGGCAGTCAGAACTACAGTATGTTTTCTTAATTTTGAGCTTCTGATGACTCTATGGTGCTATTACCTAACAGAAACAAACTCTTGATTTATGGCAATCAAGAAGCTCCAAATGCAAAAAAAAAAAAAAAGCATCTGAGCAGAAGTTTTCTCCCACTGTCATAGATTATTACATTGTCAGGATACTGTATGACCTCTCTCCCCACTGACCAAATTAGATTTAATGTCACATATATCAAAAGAAAGGAAAGACTGCACATCAACCAAACCCAGAAAATTGCAAAGGTGCAAAAAAAAAACAACTGTTTAAATGTGTCTCTTGTAATTCTCATTTCAATTACCATGCTGTTGATAATTCTACCCACAATAATTCTCTCCTTGTGTTATTGGCAATACCTTCACTGGGAGAAAAGGGTACCAGTGCAGTAAAAGGTCCAGCGTAATGTTCTCCTTCATTTTTAGGTCACCAAATACAATCTTATGGCAGGTGAACCAGCACTACTCTGCTGCATTAATATACTGCCTTCCTATTTGCATGTAAGATGTTTTTTCTGTATGACCCACATTAAAATTTCCAATGTCAGCTCAAATATTAAAACAGTTACATTTATATTTTCATGGAGATGCTCAAGATACTCGATCTAAACCTTCTCAGGTGTTTATCCTCTTCTTAGCATCTCTCACAGCTAGCTGTAGAATAGAGGTTCAGTGTTTGCCAACTCTCTATCTCATACTGAAAATATAAATAGCATTCTCAAGTTCAGCTCAGCTTTTCAGCTTGGACTCCAAAGTCACAGAACTTGCATGTAGCTGGCATCGGGAGTGTTGCATTGGCAGTGAATTACCTCTAGCTCCAAGAAAGAAGGCAAGTAACCTCCTGAACAGCTCTCACTCTAACAGGAACTGCCTGCCCCTAATGAAGAGCTCTGCAGTTGTAAGCTATGGAACATGCTCTTCATCCAAAGAAACTTCACTGGGAACTGCTCGTGCAAGCAAAGAAGAGGAACCAGACACCGATGGCTAAGGATACGCAGATTTTCCTCTTCAGAAAAGAAACCAATGAAGCCAGTGAAGGAAGATAATTAGTACCCAAAAGGTCTAAGAAGAACTTTAAAACTTCTGTCTAAATTCAGTTGGAAAGAAGATACTCAACATTTATTATACTATACATTAAAGAAAAATAAAACAGCTCAAACACACAGCCTCCCAGGTTCCAGTTCATTGAGGGAGCATGGCAAAGCAAACCAAACCTGCTCTAGAACACCAGAGCACCAGGGTGAATTGATTGATCCACAATGGACTCACAAGTTGATATTCAAAGATTCAACTGAAGTCAACCTCTTTATCCTCAGTCTACTGTCAAAGTTTTACAGCTCCAAGAAAGATAACAGCTGGCTATGCAGCACAACCGTTTGCTTCAACCAGTTTTAGCTCTCTCAAGTAAAAGAAGTACAGTAATTTCACGATTATAAGCCGCACTTCCGGGTAGCTGGGAAGACCATGGGATTTGTCCATAGATAAGCCGCACCTGAATATAAGCCGCACTGCTGGGGTAGGCTGGATTCTTCAATGAAAAAGGTGCAGCTTATATTTGTGAAATTACTGTAAGCTGCTAAATGTCACCTATTGTGGAACTCAATCAAGACAGGAAGCGGGTAACAAGCTGCACTCGCAGCCAGTATTATTTCCTGTCACAAGACAAAACAGCCCTGAAAGTGCTTGCAGAGACAGCTGCCACTTTCACAAACAAAAAGCACAACAGCAGTCTCTAAGAACAAAAACGGGCTATTCAGTGACAGTGAAAGTTGAGATAAAATGTCTACTCTTCATTATTTGAGTTTGTGCTACGGAGTAATTCTCATAAGCATAAAACTTAATAGCAAAGTTTGTGATGGCTTGCATAAGGAGGTAAAACAGAAGTCAACTGTGAAACTCTGACAGGAATCACTGAAAAAGTGAATGATTTGACATGATCAGCAACCATCTAAAGAGCATTTGCAGAACTTTTAAGATAACTGTTGCTGTAATCACTTAAATTTCTTCAATAAAAAAGCATTAAAAAATCAGTTTCTTAGCCCCAACACTGGGACTATACCACATGAAGCTAATAGTGACGTAAAAGGAGGACATTTTATCTTTTTTTTTCCCCATATAATCCCTTTACTCAGAACTTTTAGTCCCTTCAGAAATCGGAAATAGCTTCACCCCATCCCTTTACAGCTCAAAGCCTCTTCACCAAACAGGAATAAGCCACTTCATTTCTTCCCAAAATAGCAACAAGGAGGATGAAATGTAACTGCTGCCTGGCTACACCAGAGACTCCACAATGAAGCAAGATTACCACAACGTTTCTTTAAAAATTCACCAATGTAATTTTCAGCCTACCCAACTTTCACCAAGTACATAAAGGGCAGTAAGTAACCTGTATATTGTATCACATGTAGAATACCTGAGCAGATGGAAGTGGCTCATTTTTATCAGATTTTTTTGAATCCCCTAATTTTCATCTCCTTTCTTTCAGTCATCCACTGAATACAATGCCCTAAGTCTTCTTAAAGATTCCACTGAGGATAAAATTCTCTTCCACCACCCAGAGAATTTTCAACATCAAGATATTTATATTTTTGTATTATATGAGGCTTTTCAAATACAGCCATTAGCTCTTCCCCTCCTGTCCCCCCAGTTAAGTGAATTGAATTTGAACTGCAAGTGAACTTTAGAGGCAATTCTCCAAATTACTGCTTTCAGGTTCACATAGTTTAGCTGCAGCACTAAAAGGAGCTCCCCTTTCAGAACAGGCTAAATTAGAAGATGAACTACAAGAGCACACATGCTGCACTCCCCTGCTGCAACCCAACCTCACTTTGCACATAGTGCAATGTACATGCCATGCACATCTCAGCTCCTCACTGCCAACTCCTCCATTCTACAGGCTTCCTTCCAGAGGCCCACGCACTTTGCTAACGGCTTAGTAGATCAAGTTTAAAGTTGGTTTCATTAAACTGGGCAATTGTTCATACCAGTGAGAAGGAATCTTCAACAGTTCATGTGTTAAGTATTACATTTCAGCTGCAGTTTCACCTAATCATTCTAAAAGGAATCAGAAGAGCATTGTTTGCCAGCTGATGAGACATCTCAGTAAAAACGTCTTTAGATACAACATTAATTTGGCTTTTAAATTGTCAAAATTAATTTGACAAACCTGAGATATAGTGAAAAATTGAATGTTTCGATTTCCAGAAATTTGTAACATTAAGTTCCATTAAAATTACCCCAACAAATAAAACATCTAAAATAACTCTGGAACTCACAAACATACTTTTTCATTCTTTTCCTGGTGACTCAGTATGTCTGTATGCAATTAGATTGACAAAGGACTTTATACAATTTTTAAGTCTTCATTTTTTCTCCTCCATGTTCAGATAGATCCCATCGTAGAGAAGAAAATCTGATCTCCAGTTCTGAGTATTACAATTTCATGTAAAGCTGCACAGAATGTATATATACATAAATGTATACATGGACTCAAAGATAAATATATCCTCACTCATGGTAAAAAAAAACCAATCTCAAAGAACAACTCAATGAAGCGTATATAAAGTCACAAAAATTTAGGCCTGGGTTTTACATGTGCAGTAAGGTGCACGCATTCATCTCCCTTCCTTTGCACCAATGCTGCTGCAACGCTGCCACTTGCTGTGCTCAGGAAGATCGATCGGGCAGGCCCCCAGGGAATCACTCCTCCAGTCTCGGGAGGGGTGGTCCCTTCTCCTGATCCCATTCACCATCCAGCTGTACAAACCTTTGAGAGGACAAGGGGCAGCAGAGCAGGCACAGAATGCTCTTAGGGGATAGGCTGGATTGGAGATTTTTATTGCTGTCAAAGGAGGGTATTTTCCAAATTTTGTTAGGGAAAAACCTGTGTTGCTTTACAGATAGCAGGACAGACAGTGGACTATGGTTTTTAGATTTGTCTGGATTAAGTAACTCCTCATGGGCTGACCCTTTGCCCGCTGAGAGATGCAAAGGCATCTGAAGTGAGTATTTCACTCACCTCTGAGGGGAATTTTTCACAGAGACCATGCTTGCATTGACTCCTCTGTCTGAGTGCATAAATGTGCAAATATGCAGTAACAAATCTGGGAGAAACACTGCTTTCTTACATGTTTAAGTACCTTAGATATCTCAATATGTTAGGCCTGTAAGTGAAGTTAAGTTATAAGTCAAGCTAAATGCTGTCAAGTGTTCTTTTGTTAAATTGCTGAGTTCACTTCTAAGTCGTAAGTTAGGCTAAGTGCTGCTATTCAATTGCTAAATTGTTAACGTTAAGCTCTAGCTGAAGCTTAAGGTATAAGTTAAAGTACTCTCATGTCTGAGTGTTTTGAAGCTTTATGGCTGCATTCCTTTTTGTCCTTGCTCTCACTACCCTTTCTTCACACTCACACATATACACACATACCTGGATAGTTCTTGGTTCATTTGTTTTGATTGTATTTGGTTTTGTTGCTTGTTTTTCCTTGGTGTGCTGTAACTACACCATAAGTAACAGAGTGAATCTTCCCAATGAACTTACTGTGCTGTTGCTTAACACTGAAACTGGTTTTTGCTCATACCCTTACCAATGATATTTTAAGTGATCTCAAACACTCATTTGTAACACTTGGTCAACTCACCACTGCCACAGCATCACTAGAGAGAACAGCCTGAGCATCCAGCACTGTATAGTAAGCTACATTGGTCATAATGTAGATAATAGTCACAATTGGCATAGACACTGCAATAGCCAGGGGCAAGTTCCTGTAAGACAAAAAAAATCAAAACTCCAAAACCCACAACTGCAGAAAAACAAAAATTCCATTAGTAACAGATTAAAGTTATTTACTTGTATCATTTACAATAGATATAAAAGTAATTAAGCCAGCATAAAGATTTCAAAAAAATTATCTCTGGAATCAGAGCTTGGATTCTTTTCTAACTAGAAATTCTAATATAGAAGACTGCAAAAAATCTGATTTTTGTAGTAATGTTAAACCTAAATTACATTTAGAAAGGGATTCTCTACAGCTGCTCTTCAAATTCTCTAACTTCAAGTTTCCAGATCTCTAGCAACAGCCTTCAAACTCACATGCATTAAATTACTTCCTAATGCCCATGATAATTACCACAATTAGAACCCAAAGAGGCAGAGCTCTGAGGTACTGTACACTCCTTTTCCCTGGGGAATGGGACTGTCCTTACAGCACTTACTTCAGGAACTGATGCAGGGATATTTATTAAACCAAACCTGTTCTTCTCATGTGCACTCACCATTGCAGAGAACAAATTAACTGGGCTGCACAACAGAGATGCAGATCTAAAATTGCTGACCAGTTATGAGCTCCAGCATGTGGTGTATCTTACTAGCAAACACAAGTCTAGAAAGCTATACCAAAAAAAGTCAAGAGCAACAGGAAAACACTGCTAACCTTCAGATGTGAGCAGATAAGAGTTAACTGTGAGATAAACTCACAGCCCTGAGTGTGCAGCTCCACAGAAAGAAACTACAGAGCAGAAACAGATTTTTAATGTTCAGCTTTGGTGTTTCTCAGCCTTACTCTTTCCTGAAACCTCACACGAATATTCAAACATTCAAAGGGGAAGCAGAACTGAGAGTGTTACTCTCACATTTGCCCAGTTTGAAATCAAACACAGCAGGGTGACATTTATGTGTATTTGCCATGAACGTTGTTTTCAATAACAACAACAAAAAAAACCTCCAAAAAAAAAACCAACTCCAAAGCATAAAAATTATCAGTCTGACTAAAACTTTGAAAGTTTCCTCAAAAACTTCCTGAGGCCCAGAAGTCCAGCTGTTTCTGTCTGCTGCCATGGAAGCAGAAAAACAAACATACTCCACAATCCTCCATATAAATCAGTAAATTAGTAACTGGGAGTTCTGACTCCTCTTTCAGGTTGCACACTCACAGTAAGAGACATGTGAATCCCAGCACAGAGAAGAAAAAGAAGTAAAAACCAGAGAATTTAAATCAGAAATATTACACAATGTAACAAAAATCTGAAATAGCATCATCCAAGATTAATGCCAAGGGACAATGTCAAACGTAATTCATGGATTGCAAAAGTTCACTTTACCAGCTACCATTCTACCAAGAATGAAGTTTGTATTAGGCACTGACACCCATCTAGAGCAAATGATTATGAAGACATTTTCATCAGCTAAATATCCTGTGAGAAAAAATGGTTTTCAAAACAATACATCTAACAGAAGCTGATAACAGAGAACACTAAATTTAAAAACAAGAAAAGGCATTGCAACAATATGCAAAACATAAGCTTTTCAGCAGGAAAAAACTTGATTTGAAGGACAAAATTATTGATAAAAATACAAAATGTATGTCTTCTGAATATGTGTATCCGATCTTTGCAAAAGGATTTAAAGAAACAAAGAAAAAATAGCTAGTTTTTTTTAAAGTACCTATCCACTTTTTTAATAGATAAATTTTCTAGTTAGATAAATGCTCAGCATAAAAATCAATATCCAACACAGAAGGGAATAAACAGCAAAAGTTGGAATCATTTGAGAGAACTAAAAAAATCCCATCTCATTCATTATCATTCAGCTATAGCAACCTGAGCTGTTGCTTATAATAGGATGTAAAAATTATCAAAGAGGATTCTATTCTAACACTTACAAACTCACAACTGGGCAAGATAAGTCAGTCATACTTTTAGAGCATTAATTAACGGAAAAGATTAATATTCTTAAATATGAAAACAGAATCATTGCACAGGTAAACAGACAACACTTAGTTACCTGTTCAACTGCAACACTGATACCTATTACAATAAACAGTATCAACATCTTGAACTGAAAGCTTATCTAGCACTGAGTACAGCATCTTGCAACCATCTACACTTATTTATTCTCATGTTTTAATTTCTTTTTCACTTTTAATGGAGTTTAGTAAATTTTTGCTAGTGGCCATCTACAGCCTCACCAGTAGAGCAGTTCTACTCATTTCTGTGTAAGCTCAGAATTTATTAGTCAATAACAGCCACAAATCCAGCAACTTGGGAACCATCCACATTTAGAAAGCTCAAATCATTTACCTTTCTGGGTTTTTGATTTCTTCTGTTACATAATTGAGTGTATCCCAACCAGAGTAAGAAAACAAGGCAGAATATAATGCAAGGGAGATTTCTCCAATATCAGTAGAGGATCCTGCAAAAGAGTTCCTGAAGTACCATGTATGTCCTGTGTGGAAAAGATGCAATGAAGGACAGGATAATAAAACACCGTAAGTAATATTTTACCACGTGGCAATGTGACAATTACAAAAATACCCCAGAAACCCTAATTCCTTCAAATCTTATTAAGATCTTTTTTTCCAATTCTACGCCATGTTTTACCCATGAAAATAAGCATGGCATTTAAAACTAAAAATTATTGACTGTGTGTGATATTGTTCTACAATTAAACACCTGGTTTGGCCACAGTGGCACAAGAAGTTCAGTAACATTAAGTTCAGACTAAGCTATAAACAACTAGCAATGATAGTACTCAGGGGGTTTATAACCTATATATTTAGAAAACACCCACTCTATTCTATATCCTTCTAAATTTTTTAACATTGAGCCTATGCAGAAAACAAAGATTACACATTACTTTAGATAACTATGACAAGAAAACCCCACATAAACACCTACATGGATGTTTAAGATTCTGCTACTAAAAATAGAAAACTGAGAAAAATTAACAGAGAATAAAGCACTACTGTTAAGAAAAAAATTTCCCAAACTGAAAGTGTATGTATGTTTTTTGGACCAGTACTTGTGAAACCGTGTGCCATCTTTTGACTTTAAGCAAGTAAAGTTCATCAATCACAGTTTATATATTCAGATTATATATATATAAACACACACAAAACCACCAAAACTAGAAAGGCAAGTTACTGTGTAAGTCCAAAATATGCCCTATACTACGCATCCTAAAGTGCTTAGACTCTATTATTTGAGGCCCCTAAAATATCTTTACTTATTTCTCGTCTCTATTTTTCATCCCAATGAGATGTTGCTACTCCCTTGGCACAGACACAGGTGGAGTAACTGCTGACTCAGGAACAGAAAAAGGAGACAATGTCCAGGAAATTAAGATGTGAACAAGCTTGGTATCTGATATATAAGGGATGGGCAGATGTGCTAAGGATTAAACCCGGTGCTAACATATGCACATTCTTGATTGTTCACAGTAATTATCTTGCTCATAAACTTTTAACAATAACCTGTCAGAGCAAAGGGCATAAATTGTCACATTGCCAGGAAAAGACAGACCTTTATAGCAGCTTTAAAAGCAGGATAATTTTCTTAAGCTAACACACCAACAAATTCTTCCCAAACGAAGGACTAAAAACTAAGTTCAGAATTTCTCTTAACGTGAAGGCACAATGCCCAACACACACACTTTTCTAATTCTCAACAGCTATAACAGAACTCAGGCTTTGAGCAAAAACAGAGCTGTAGCTTCACAAATCTACCTACATACTCTTAGTACATTAGTGCTTTAAGTTCAGATAGTTTCAGACCAGATTCATCTTGTAAAAGAAAATTCAATTGATCTCACTGTAAAGTAGCATGTTCCTTAGAGAAATTTGTAACTTTCACCACTCCCACTGTATTTTGCTGTCTCTGTGTATTGCTGTTTTCACTTCCTTTTTAATTCTGTACCGCAGGCTGTAAATAACACAACATTGCTGAGCAATCAATTATCTTCTTTTACCAAGTTCAAAGTCAACTGAGATAGGATGGATATCTCATGATACTGTTTCATGATAATGCCTAACATTGGTATTACTGGTATTTTCAAGGTGGCTGTATTATACTTTTTTTACTGAGGCATCTCATAAAACATACAGAGGTAGTTTACAATCTTTAGATCAGTCACTCAATTTAACTGATAAACACAAACCTTTGCTTTAATTTTACAAGCTTACCCTGGAATATTTCAACAAGTCCAGTGACGATGATGGCAATAAGAGCAAGAACTTTAGCATAAGTAAATACATCCTGTACACGTGTGCCCCACTTAACATAGGCACAATTTATAAATGTTAGAAGACCTAGGGAAGGAAGAAAAAAGAAAAATTACAAGAGTATTTGTACAATGCCCGGTTTAACCCACGTTTCAAAGCTTCTAATTGTAATCTAAATATGCACTTACTTGTTATACCAATATTTAGGTTTAACTAAGCCAAATACACAGGTACTGAAGACACACTGGTTCCAACAAAACAGCAGGAAACAGATGTTTTAAACAGTTTCATCAACAGAAGGAAAGACCTCCCTGTTCTCTGATTACATACTCATTTTCCTAACGTTACCCCTCTTCAGCTGTACTCTGCAACTACCCTGAAACTAAAGAAACTGCTCCATGAAATAATTTGTTTCAATGTACCAATATAGTTCTAATAAATGAAAGAATATCAAGAAATTCCTTTGGGCAAACATATTAAGAGTGTTTGAGAAGGTTTTTTCATGCTTCATTGTTAGGCTGAGGATGAGTTCAACACCCACGGAGTAGCTGCAATGCCAAGTATGGCTACAGGTGATTCAATACTGTTTTCTAGTCCTACTGAACTGTATTATAGAGAATATATCGATTTTTCAAGGGCATGTACTGAGAGGACAAGGGGTAAAGGCTTTAACCGGAAAGAAGGTAGATTAGATTAGATTAGATTAGGTGTCATGAACAAATTCTTCCATATGAGAGTCATGAAGCACTGGCATGGGTTGCCCAGAGAAGCTGGGGGTGCCCCATTCCTAAAGTGTTTAAGGCCAGGTTGGATGGGGCTTGGAGCAATCTGCAATAGTGGGAGGTGACCCTGCCCATGGCAGGGGGGTGGCACGAGCTAATCTTCAAGGGCCCTTCCAACCAAAACCATTCTGCGGTTCTAAAGAGCATATGCCTTACAGCTAATACAACAGTAGCCTGGATTTTTACAAATTGGTAGGAAGTAATGGGTATTCTGAGTGCATTTAGTCCTCTGTCCCAAAATAAATTAGACCTATTTCACAATAGTGCAATGAAACTTGAAAAGAGACTTTCAGATCTCACAAATATTTTGTAGTTGCTGACTAAACTTACTCACATGATCAAGTTTCCCAAGACGGTTCTCATGACTCTCAACACTTTGCTTTTGCATTCATTACCTTTCTCTGAAGTGGAGAGCCAAACAACCTCTGCCTGAACAAGGTCTGTATACTGAATAGGATTCAGTATCTTCAGTATTCTTTATTTAATAAAATCCTAATTTGGAACATATTTTTCTTAGCCAAATTATCACTGTATCATTGAAACTTCTGTATTGGAAACAGTATTTCCCCCAAATCTCAGTTTTCTCTCTAGCTAGTGGAAAAGTGTTTATATACCACTGTACTTTTTATCTCCATAGAATTTTCTTGTACTGCGTATTTTAAATATGCACATGAATAAAAACTAAACTTGATTGTTTCAGGAGTAAGGTAGCAGTAAATAAATATTAAACAAAAAGATGTGATGTATTATTTCCTTTCCCAAGAATACCGTGATACTACTGAGATTAGCACAGCTACCAAACTGAAAACAATAACTTTTAAAAGATAACAAAAGAAAGGTAATGATCGGACAAGTACAGCAGTAATATGTTAGACAGTCTGGACAAGGTGGATGAGGTTCAACTGAGCATGACAAGATGAGGGGGAAGAAAACCCTCTGTTGTATCAAATTTCAGAAGATAGGGCTGCTGCAGCTCCCAAAGAGCCCTCAGGAAAAAAACAACAACTCTGCTCAGTCTCTGCTCTCCAGTTTTAGTGACTGGAGTATTTGCTCGCTGGGTTTATTTCAGATGTATTTTTAAAAGCAACTTTCATTGGGATTAACTATTATTAATGAGTTAGGGCTTGGTCTCTACTTCAGATGAAATGATACTCGGATACCTTATAAGGGAAAAAAAAAATATAATCACTATATGGAATAAGCCATATCTCTCTCTCTTTTCCTAAAACTACTGTTTTCTTCAACTTAATTATTGTTTAGCCACTTAAAGTTTCTGAGAACTGTCAAGTTTAGTTCTGTAGCACCAGATGACACCCCACTGCCAAAATGACTGCCAAATTAACGCTCTTATAACACAAAGACTGTTCTCACACAAGCTCTAGTATTGTCATTACTAAAATTTAAAAAAGCCAATACACAAAACTAAAAGTAAGCCCCACAACAAACCTACCGTCTCACATACAATCTGTACCTAACCAATGTGCAGACTTCCACTCCCAGCAGCTCCTTATTAAGGGATTAATCATATCTAGAGCTAGTGATGTGACAAACAACAGCAGCCGTGCCAAGATAGGGAGAAGTCTCAGCTTGAACAGCTAAATGAAGCTGTAGAGCTGGGGTGAGTCCCAGCACTGACACTTAGAGCAGGGCAGAACAAGTATTTAAACCATAAAACAGACTGTTAAAGTAAATTGTTCCACCTGCCCAAGACTGATCCTGCTGTCACGTGTCTCCACTAAAAAAAGAGGTGCTAAATCCTCTTTACTAACAGCAAATGTAGAGGACATCAGTGTTTTTCTATACCTGCTATATAATAATTTTAATTTAATTACTTTGTCTTAATTTCTTGCTTTTTAATAAACTCCTTTTTATAAGGGCTAACTGCCCTCAGAGTGAGGGCATACCTTAAATGGAAGAGCAGATGCTCCCACACTCTTCAATTTGTATCAAGATACTTTGGGACAATATCTGTTTAAGGAACGTGAACATGACATTACAGGCCCTTCACTGGAAGGAAGGAGGGAACAGAACTGATTAAACTGACAGATTTCCTGGAAGAAGCTTGTGATTATTTTCACCTCCCACCTCGACCTCAACCAGCATGTTAATGCTTTCACAACAGTAACAAACAACAAAAATGGAAGGGAAAGCTGCAGTCATCACAACCAGTCACAGAGATGAAATATCTGAAGTACATGCTACTGCTCTGTTGTTTCCCTACTAGAGCTCTTCCTCAAAAGGGAGCCAGCTAAAAGCAGCACAAATCCTTGCAGCATATTGCTAGCAGTAAAAGAGTTCAAGTTCTGTTAGCTTTCTGATACAAAATCATGCCAATACAGGTAACAGGCTCCAGAGCACACAGCTATGGATTAGTATACCACAAAGCACTGTCCCACAGACTTGATGAAATACAGTTTTCACTGTTTATGCAAATGTTATATATGTACATAAACACTTTTATCAGGAAACACCTAAAATTAAGCAAGACACAATTCAATCAGAGTTTCATTCTTTTGATACAGAACAGTCCTAGTTTGAAGTGTGCAGGCAGCTGTTCCTTTATATTGACTAACAGAGCTGGCTATATGAATACAAGTGTTTCAATATTTTATGTGCATGCAAAATTTCCACTTTTCAAGACAGTTTTACTACACATACTGCTGTACTGATGTTACAGTTAATCCCAAGAATAATCTTGAATGAATGATTTTTTGAAACCAGAGTAGTAACTGAACAATGTAATCATTGAGAAATTATTGCAAACCAAATTACACCAGAATCTACAGTATATGAGCCATTTTGCAATAGCTTTTGAGACCACACCAAAAGTATCCTGAAGTTTGATTTAAAATACCTCTCTCAAAGGAAAACAGTTTTATATCCATTTTTGCCAGGTAAGTAAGCTTGGAAGAATTCAATTTTTCTGCTTCCAAATGAGAAAATGGTCGTTCACTGACTGAGCACCTGCAAGTTACTGATGTGCTGGAATTGTTCTTTTCCCCACTGTAACTCAAACCATTGCAGATCTGGTATGCAACAACTCTGAGTGTGGGTTAGATGCTTTAATGAAACATACCCTGGATAAAAACTTACCATAGTAAATTTCAAGAAATACTTACATTCACAAGCAGCTGCTAAGAGACGACAAGCCATATATGGAGGGTCACAGGTAGGGAAGAAAGGCTGAATTAGGTAGTTAGCAAAGGTGATGGCAATGATTGCCTGACTAGTTGGTTCAACAATTAGCAGTGAGGTCCACAAACGAATAAAAGCAATGAAGCTCCCAAAAGACTCCAGGATATATGCATAGCTGGCTCCTGACTTTGTAATAGTGGTTCCAAGTTCAGCATAGCAGAGAGCTCCAAAGACGGAAAATATCCCTCCAATTGCCCAAATTACTAAAGACAATCCATAAGATTTGCTGTAGATGAGAACTCCTTTGGGAGAGACAAAGATACCTGAACCAATCATGTTGCCTACTATAAGGCTTATCCCATTTAATAAAGATATTTCTTTCTTCAGTTGCAATGTATTTTGGTCTTCAGCCTCCTTTCCACTTTGATTTGTCCTTTCTGATTTATTGACGGGGCTGTATTCAGCCAGTGAAGTTTGTGATTTTGTAAAATCTGTCCTTTCCGCCATTTTGGAAAGACTGTGAATTCTCCACGACTCCAAATCACAATCTAAAACAAAATATAGACAGCTGAAGTCACTATAATTTTTTTTTTATCCCAGGACTTTCTTGCAAAATCTCTTTCCACCTTTTTACCCCATGATTTAAAAGCATAAATGAAGATATTTCCTTTTGTTGCTTCATATTGTTTTTCTTCTTACACAAAGTCAAATTCACACAGTTAAACAGCAGAACCAAAACAGACAAAGCAGGAGACAAATTTCTATTTAACTCAGAATGAGAGAGAAACTTCTGCCATTAGGAAAAAAAATGAACAAAACTATAGGAATTAAAGGAATCCTATCTTGAGAAGACCAGAAGAACAGAAAGAAGGACAGCGAGATGTTATAGATAAGGAGTTCCACAAGTCCAAGGTGGAAGTTCTAAGCATGAACATAGATGTATTGCAATACTAAAAATACCAATCCAATTATTGTGCTTACAAAGGTAATTTATGAGTGATCTAATAACATCTTATCAATGTACTCAGGGTTCTTGCTAAGGGATATAGGCAGAGGTGCTCATTCTACAATGTCCTTGAGCCACCCCCTGACTTCTGACACCACAGTTTGCTCCCTCCCAGAACTGTTTCCAGATCTCACTGCCTCCTTACTCTGTTATCTAAATGTACAGACTGTACATAGAAACTCATAGTGGTTTCAATCCAAATTCCTCCATCAGCAGTTGTATTTAACAGCATCTAAGGACACACAGATTAGTTTTTCCTCTGCCTCAGAACTGACTGACTGGAAGAGAGCCACCTTCTTCTGAAGTCTCCAGAAAATGCTCCATGCCTTTCAAAAGCAAGTTACTGCAAATAAAACCTCTTAACACAATAAGACATTGATAATTCCTAGTAAGATCCATTAGAATAATTTTACACAAGTTTAAGATTACTATCTCATCAGTTGCACAAAGAACAGGCCCTACACATCTACCAGAATTAATTTCATGACTATTCATTTGCCCTGCCCCTGATTAAGCCTTTAGTGTATACTTCAGCCATTTACCATAGGATAGAAAAAAAAATTAAAATCTGGGTCAATTAGAATAAAGCAGCTAATCTAGTGTAGGGTGGGTTTTGTGCTTTTTTGGAGGTAACACTAATTTGACAAAAGGTTTTCTAACTGCAACAATAAACTTGTCAACAGAGAGAACAAAAAAACCTGAATATGGGAATTTTGAAAGGTCAACATGCAGTCACCCAAATTACATGTGCACCTAGTAACATATGAACATACAAGATCTTGCAGGCACACCTTTCTGGAGTGAATACTCCTTTATCATAAAGCAAACACTTGTATACTGAAGCACAGAAAATCTGCCCTGACATCCCTGAACTAGAATGAAGATGTGAAAATTATAAAGATTATTTCCAATCAACTAAAAAAGTAACCTCTACTGAAATGGAGAACAATTTTTAATTGAAAAATATTACATCATTTTTCTCCAACTCATGAATCTTTAGAGACTGTATTATTTTAAATAATGCAAAGGGAGATCCTCAATCTGTTTAGTTGGATGCCTTCTGGTTTGTTTTCCCCTCAATACTCCAAATAAACACTTTAAAGATGCTTAATTACTAAATACACACTTTATCATTTATATGAGTCAACATTTAGTATCACAGACACATCAGAAGACATCCAATTTCACATTTATAATTAGACTAAAATTTTTCAAACTTCCAGAAACTGGAAACTAATTCAGAAACTAATCACTGCCATTTCAGAACTTAAAAGCTTGAGTATTATAATGAGGCACCTCCAACAAAATTAACTAGAAGAGAGGTATCCCCACAGTTTCTACAGATGAGCGTCAACAAAACTGCAAAGGAAAAGCAAAGTAAATTTATCCCACCAGTTTTTACCTGCTTCTCTTATTTATTCTTCCATCTATCTTGTGCCAAATTCATTTGCAACCACTTACCGCTTGACTTTCCGTTAGTGGTGTGGTAGAGCTAAGTCTCCAAAAATACATGTGCTCTGAAAATTCACATTATTTGTTTGCCTTACAAGAGGAAGTTATTATCTGCAATTTCATACAATCATTAATCAATTATAAATATGATGCAATCATCAGAAAGCTCTGCAAAACAGCAGAACAAATAATCAAAGCAGATGTTTTCATGACTAATTTGGCTGTAAGAAGTGCATTTAAAAGAACACTTGTGACCCATAAAAATATCATTCAACTCCAAACTGAGTCTTTTCATTTCCATGGAAAGAACTCGGGACAGGACACCAGTTGCAAATGTTTTTCACAAGGCAATTCACCCTGAACAAATGTCAGCGGAATAAACAAGAATACTACAGCTATTATTATGACATCCAACAGCCATTTGAAAACATGCCATGGTCATTTTCAGCCCTTACAGCAAAAGGACAAACTGTGTAAATATGTTAAGAAGTGATTACCAGCATAAATCGCAGTTTTGGTGGTAACTGCATAGCTTTATGATTTCTAACTCACATATCCTAATCATCATTCCCATTTCCTCCTGTACACTTTCCAAAGTACAAATTGATCAGAAGCATTCACACATTACTTGGAATACTCTTGCATTTTTATGATTTAAGTGAACTGAATAATTCAAATCACATCAAAGCTAGTGTGTTAGCGCCAGCTTTTCATGAAGAGAAACCGTAATTTACCTTATGGTCCGGAGTTCAGAGGGGCATTTAATTACCTGCGACTCCAGGCTCAGTCACTGTTCAAGTGCCTCCACCTCACTCAGCAGCACATGACTGCAGTTCTACACAGTTTTTTTACTGATGCCCTTGACTGTTTCTTGCCCTATTATCTGCACCCAGGAAAGAACAATCACATTATCTCTCAACCTAGCTTGTTTTGTCCCTCAATTCTTCTCCTTCCTCTCCAACCTGCTTTTGTCTTCCACTGAAGACTGGATACTTCATTCTGTTCTCCAGTCCTGCTTGTTTTCTGCGCCTTTTAAAGCCGTCAGGGCAGGAGTTGTTTATTTGCTGGAGTCACGTGATGCATTGTACCACCTCTGACAAAAATCAAACTGGTAACAGGTTTTTTCTTTCAAGTTCTTCACTGAATTCTAAGTGAAATCAGAATCTGTAGCTTTGAATATTTGGAAAAAAAAAAACTTACCAAGGAGGAAGGAAAGCAGAGACTAGAGAAAACTGAAGCTATGTCAGAGAAAAAGCACATATATCAAAACCTATGATTCTGTCACAAGATCATTATTTCAGTGGAAACAGAAGAGAGGCTTGGAGGAGGAGAACCAGAGATAAAAGTATACATTTTTTAACATACAATAATCCTAATATACTGCCATTAAAAATACTATCAGAACAATCTAATGCTGCCAAAGCCCAGCCACATGAGTGCTATGGCTCTGCCTTCACACAAGCTAACCAACATGTGGATTTCCTCATCGCTCACCCTTGTGCAACACATTGTCTTCAACTCTTTTTTTGCTGATCACTGCAGCTGTGAGGAATCTTTTTGCTGATATATGTAAATTCTTTTTTTTTTCCACTGAAATGACTCTGCTATTGATATAGAAAGCCATGATAAGAAACCAGGACAGTGACCTGAAGCTAGGATCATTTCACTGTATATCTTCTGGTAAGACCGATCATACTGCAACCAGGCACCAGAGGAGCTGATGAAGGTTAACATGCAATTAGCAATGTACCAGTGCTGCATTACAGGTTGGCCCATCTTTAAGGGGAGGGAAAGAGGAACCATCTGTCAGGATCCCCTTTCTCCCACTGAGCAGAACAGTCTTCAGTGCTCGACCTAGGATGAGCCTGCAAGTGATTTATGACCAAGGTGAAGTACTAAACTGCTACAAGCTCACTGTGTTTGCTGTGCTTTTATATAATACCTGCCCATTAGCAAAGATTTCTGGTGTTCTTTCTTCTTCCTTAGTTCTTGATTGCATAAAGCAACTCTCATTGTAGCATAGTTTTACATACTCACTTTGGCTATTCACATATACCAGATGTAGGACTCCTATTTCTGAACACAATGATTGGCCCTGTGAGCAAGATTCAAGATTGCTTTATACAAACAGCATCAAAGTCTTCAGGCAGTAAGCACCAACACAGCAAGGGCTGAAAGTCTCAGAAATATTTATTCATTGCAATGTATGTATTTAGGCACCTCATAGTCTGAACATTTACATGGGAAAGGCTTGTAGTTTGTCCAGGATATGTTTTTCTGGTGAGATAAGAATCACTGCCATACCATACATACGCTTAACAGACAGGAAGCCTGTGCAAGAAAAACAATTCCCAATGTAAAGATCTGATCTGTTCAATTCTTTTGAGCCTGCATATACAAACACACCATCTACAGCACAATAAAAAAAAAAAATCCTACCAACAAACATTTGATCAAATAGAATTGCTTGTAGCATCCGTTTTTTTAAAAAAAGGACAAAGTATGTTTATCAAGTAAAAAGGTATGAAAGAGAAGTTACTATGACAGTTTTTTAACTTGATAGTTTATCAGATGGTAGTATGTCATGTTTTCGTACTTTTTCGTATTTTTCATTATTTTCGTATTTCCAAGGAAAAAAAAAACAGAAGTAAGCTCTTTGTTCAGTCTTGGTTTAGCCTGGGATTGCACGAAGCTGCTGCAGTGAGAGGAACATTTGGTGAAAGTTATACAAGCCCCAGGTAAGGACAGAAGGAACAACAGTTTGTTAAAATAATTCACCTTATTTTTCATGCTGGGGCAGAAAAGCAGAAACATCTTAAAATGGGGAAAATTATGCCAAAAGGCACATGCTACACCCATGTGTACTCTTTAGGTGGCACCTGATCCGAGAGTAGTTAATACACTGCATTTAAAAACACATAAAACAATCAAAATCGCTACTAAACGCCAGCGAGCAAAGGTGTGCTGACCTGAGGGTCCCACTAAACCCGCTTCAGTGCCCTGCCACAGCTCGCTAGCGGAGTCCTCATGACCTGCAGCCACCACCACAAAGCACTAAAGGAACACGCGGCTTCCAGAGCCACCCTCGAGTCGCCATAAGCGGGACCCCAGGGGCTGTCGCCGCCGGCCTGAGCCCTGAGGGGTCCCGCCGCAGGCGGGGGATCATCTGCAGAGCTGTCACTTGTGCTCGGGGAGGCCGCTCCGCTCCCCACAAGCAGCGGTGACCCTCTTTCTCCTTATAACACACGCGAGGTTCACCCAGATTTCGAGCCTTGCGGACAGCCCCGGGAAGGAAGTAGCGGCAGGCACCCGCCTCAGAAGAGCCTGTCAGAGTCGGGGCGCCCTTTAGAGACAAAACCGAAACACACACGGCATTTATCTTGCTACCACCGCACACTTGCAGCAGCCCGAGCCGCCAAAGCCGCCGCCCCAGATGCTCTGCCGGGCAGGCGCTGCCGCCGGCAGTCCCTGCCCGCCTGCCCTCAAGGTGAAGAGAGCAGAAGGAGAGCGAGGAAGGAAGCCAAACCCACCCGGGCTGCGCGGGCCGGAACCGCGTTACCTCCGCGGAGCCGTCTCGGGATGCTCCCCGCCCGTTGACACCCGACACGCCGATGGCGGCTCCTCCGCCCCGCCCCCCCCGCCCGGCATCGCCACCGTCGCCGCCTCCTCGTCGCGTCGCCCCGGCATCGCCGCCTCCGTCCCCGCCTCCGTCCCCTCCTCGCCCCTCCCCGGCGCCAAGCCAGTACCTCCCGCGTGGTCGGCCCGAAGGAGACCCCGCCAGGAGCCCCCCGGTTCCGCGGGGGTTGCGCGGGACGCTGCGGCACCCGCTGGTGCGCAGAGAGGTGTTTGCAGGGCCGGAGCTCCCCCCTGCCCCGCGGAGTTCGCTCCGGCCCCTCCGCTACCGGTGGGCGAGGGGAGCCGCGATCGCCTCTCCCGCTGCAGCCGGGGCGGGGGACCAGCAGCCTGCCGCTTTCCCGGGAGGGCAGGATGGAGAAGAGCGCTAGCGCTGACGGTACGGCTCCTTCCCTGCCCGGGAGAGGCACGGCGCCTTCCCCAGCCCGGGCTGGGGGCCCTGCCCTCGCCCCGCTCCCTCGGGGACGCGGAGCACTCGTGAAGCCCCTGACGCTGCACGGTCACATCCACACGAGTTACACCCGCATGAGTTACACCTGAAAGACCCCCAGGCTCGAGACTGAGGGGCCTGAGAGGGTGGAAATCCTAAAATACGGTGATATTTTTGGTTTCAACTGCATAGGTCCCATGCGCCGGTCATAGCTGAAAAGGAAATGAAAATAGAACAGTACCGTTGGTACCATTGGTGTGTTCTAGCCTCCAAGCTACACCCAAAATTTGGCTCCGTTAAAATACATGTAATTTAAAAGTGCCCCATGGTGGATAATTGTAAGGAATTGGCCATTCAGCAGATCTATCTGGGGTGTAGTGAAAGCTTTCTTGTCTTCCTCTAGCAGATTAATATTTTTAACCTATCTAAATCAATGAATTCCAGGCCGCAGCCCTCTCTTAATGTTCTTTTGTCGTCTTTTTGCTGCTCCCTGCAAGGACAGCAGGGCTCAGGAGGCAGGATAGTCTCACACTAAACAATTTAATTACTCCTCCCTTCCCAGGTCCAAGGTTATTATCTACCATCTGACACAGATAAATCAGAGGTGAAGTTTTTTCAAGAGGGTAAAAATCTTAGGAGCAAATAAAAATCAAAAGGCCGGAAAAGAAGAGGGAAAGGCAAACTACCCACTGTAATACCCAAAAATGTGCTAGTAAATGCAAGAGTAGAGTCTGATTCTATCACTGCAAGGTTACATTTCTGATTTCCATTCTGTTTCCTCTCAAAGGTTGTGTGTTCTATCAAGGAGTTGTTTTCCTTCGTTGTCACAGAGACAATCAGGCTACCAAGCAACTGCTGCACTCATCTATATCGCCAGATATTCACTACATTGTGTTTGGATAAAAATGAATTAAGAAAGTATATAATTTTTTTGGTTAAAAGTTGGCTTTTTAAGTGCACATGAAGAAGATAATTACATTAGATTTTATTTCTGATCTATAAAGCACCATAGCAAAACAAACTCTCATTTGCCAGGAGCCTGATCATCTCAGCTCTTTAATTACGTTTGTCTCAACTCTTTGTTTGGCTTTTGTCAAACACAAACTATACTGAATCTATTATCTGCTAAAGCTACTGACAGTGTTGCAAAGCAGCAAACAAAACCAGTCTGCTGCCTTCTGGGAGCAGCCCTGATAGGTGACTTCTTTGTTTTTAAGCCACTTATGCAGCATTGACAGAAGATAAAAACATAGATGACATCCCCAGAATATAAGCGAATCCTTACAATATAAAACTGATTGTTGTTGCAAAGATACTATGAACCAGAAAGCAATCATTAGATGGTAAAAGTGTTTAGCCATTCTACAAATGTGCTAGTTGCCTGTGTTCTGGAGTACAGGATTTTCAGGTAGATGGGTATTTGCAGCAGTCATCTCACACGTTAATCAAAAAGTGGAGTGAGTGTGAATGTAAAAGATGCAGCTGATTTCAGTTGTTGCTAGACTGCATTTTAAACTCTCTCATGATTGAATCTACTGTAGACAGCATTCACTACTAAAAAAAACAGACTCATAAAATGTGAGCTAATTATAACATTGCCTTTAGGAGCAAGAAATAGATGAGAACTAACAAGACAGAGGAAACAAATTATTAAGCATATACTGGAAGTACAGAGAATGACATTTTACTTTAGATCTTTGAGAAATATTTATTAGAAAAAGTGCCCATTTGAGGGTTTCAAAATAGAAGTTCACCACCGGAATGATGAGAACTTAAAACACTGTAGACATTGGTATGAAAGATCATAAGGCTAGACAATGCTTCTGAAATGTTTGCAATTTAGCAGAAGCAAACCTCAGAGTAATCATCTACATAGATGTTTTTGTTCATTTTGGTAAGGTTCATGTTTTATAAATTACTTTTTCCATTTTAATATGGAAAGGAAATCTAAGTCTGGACTCCTTTATTTCTTCTCTTGTTACAGATTACATAAATTTTATGACTCTTCCCTGATGCTCCATAAATGGCCACTGGTAAGTTATGTTTATACAGAAGTGTGTATTCTCTAAGCGCTAGCAGACAAAAACATCTAAAAAAGATTTTGTTTCCTCTAGGGTTTTATCAGATACTAATTTAATCAAGTTAAGATCTTATCTCTTTCAGTAATGACGACAGTCACATGAGTTTTGATTAAGTCTGTGAGTTTTACCCCGGTTTTCTTTGTGTGTGACTAATACTGCCAGTTAGATACATCTTAGAGAACAAAATTCAGCTCAAAAAGCTTGAAGAAAAAAAACATTAAATACTCCTGAACAAGCCAAATTGAAATAGCATCAGGTTACAGGAAATATCCAGCAATATTCATTACATGCTTTTAGAACATGACAAAACCAAGGTAAAAATTGTTACTGAATCTAAGTGAATTGGAACCTTATACGTCAGCTTTGTGCTTGTTCCCAAGTTCATTCTGGTGAGTTTAAGCATGTCCTTACAGCATAAGCCCCCCAAGAATGTGTTGCTCATGCACTTAATGAATGGAAGAATGAGTGTGCACTGAGCTCCTTAGGGTCAGCAGTGAAGGGGTGCTGTGTAAATGTCACTGTACTCATTGTGGCTTGCAACTTCTGATGAAAATATTGCTTCCAGCCACGTATTTGATGGTTTATGCTGGTTCCTTCTGATGTTCTACCATACAGAGTGAATCCTGGGACCACTTTGATGTTCATTTTGAAATGTACATTCTGTGGACACAGGAGTTATTCACAGGGGTCATGAAATTATGCAGGAGAGTAAATGTGGGAGTTTAGCCAGATCCCAGCAAATGACAATTTTTATAAGTACTTAAAACATACTTAAAACATGCTTAAACATACTTTTGTTACACATTATTGCAAGCTGGTTTTGGTCAGTGGTGTCCATGCTGCAAAGCAGAACTGGGAATAGATATCTTCTAAAACATGGAGAAGTTTTCAAATGTTACCTTTGCTAGGAGGGCAAAGAAACAGCAGCAAAAATATCCCCATCTTCAGGTAAACTTCAAAGGTCTCCAGGATGCTTTTATCACTACTTTGATTAATGTCACAAACTTTATATTTTAATTTTACATTTCTCTTGCTCATGTAATCTCCTCTATTGCAAGGAGAATGTGCAGTACATCAAGTTTTTCCTGGTAAAATTTGTGAGTTTACTTGGAAAAAATATATTTGTTTTAAAACAGGTGGTTTGACTCAGTGTTTTAGATAACTGAATCATTCAGTTTTGAGACCCTTCCCTTTGATTATACAAATTGTCTTATCTATGTCGAACTCATCTCACGAGCATCTGGCTTTTTATTAATGAGAGTGAATGAATCGCAGTCTTCATTTTCCTGGAAACGTCATGGGAGTTAGAATCATTGTTTCACAAGCCTGCAGGGATTTTTAAAGATAATGCTCTTTGTCCATGGCTATTTTGAAGGCTATTAAAAGTGATTATGTATAAAAACAAACTAAGGAGGATTTGTAGTTGCAAAAAATAGCATCTTAAGAATAAGTATTTTTTTCTTGTTTCAGGTCCCAAATTAGGATACTGTGATTCAAGAACATGAAGTTCTTAGTTATAATGTTTGTAACCCGGCTCAACAGCATTTAAATAAATTTCTTCTGGATGAGACAGTTTAAAGACAGTTTAAAGGGTTCTTTTATCTTAAGCAGCTCTGCCTTCTAATACAACTGCTCAGACTTTCTTCAAAACAGTAAAGTTCCTTTCTGTTATAGATTCCCCTGTATTGTCAGACCTTTGTTGATATACTTGTGGTACCTGTCTCTGATTAAAAGCAGGAGTGTGGAATTTAGAAGACTCTGATCATACTCAGCAGTAGTTACATTGACAGTTTTTGCAAGCAGCTGGTTACTAGAGGCTGAAGCCAATGTCATCATTCTGTTTGTGTTACCATGCTGAGTCCAAACTTTGCCATTTAAATACAAGCAGATGTTCCTTAGCATAGCCACTTTGAATGCAGCATGTTGCAGTACAGCCCCATCAGTGCTGATCTCCCTCTTCCATCTTTGCTTTTAGTGCACTCCTGTTACTTTCCTCTTAATTACTGAACTACCCTGAAACACTTGTACGATACAAATAAACTTGGACCTTTAATAAAAGTTCTCTGCTACTTTATTTAGTGGACTTATAACAACACAATACTTTACAGTGTAGCAACAGTTGTTGGATGAACAGAAGTAAGAAAAGCCTAACCTTTCACAATTCTGGGGGATTCTGTAGTTGTATTTGATCAAAATTTAGGTGGCCTTTACAAGTAAAGTTTTCCAAAACATAATTTCAAAGGCTTTACTGTATGAATTCTACACAGTGTGTGCTTATCAAATATGCCAATGTATGTTGATCTCATACATTTTTTTCTAGGGGGAGCAGACTCGTATACATGTGGTAACAGTGATAAATAAGTTCTAATTAGCAAGGCTTGTAAAAGGTGTAGGTTCACAAATACAAGTTCAGAGCAACTTTGAAGGTTTCACTCAAGTTCTTGCCCAAGACTACACGTTCCATGAGGAAGATTTTTGGGCTGTCTCACTGTTTAAAAGTACACCTTAAGAATTGAGATGTAAAATATCTCAATGCTAAAAGAGCCTTTAAGAGCAGGGATTTATTGCCAGTCCATTTGCCTTTGCAGTAACTAGGATAGACCTATTAATGTGTTTAGTCTTTTGTCTGCCAGCATAGTTGTTCCAATTTCAAATCTATTCTTTGTTGTTATTAAAAGGCATCCAGCCCTAAAATTAAAATGATGGTTGACTTTGCTAACTTTTCAGAAATTATTTCTCAGCAGGCTATTTTGAGTGAGCGTTTTGCACTTTGCTCCTTTGTTCCCCACTTGGCTCTTGATTACTTGGTGTGTACAATGTCCCACAGAGCAAATCGTAGTGGACTAATTAAGAACTACCTAGAGTTTCCCAAGTTATGCAAGATCCCCAGAACTATGAAAAGCCTTTTCAGCTTCCCAGTCACATACTGTGAAGTGCCATAAATCAAACTTTTGAAAACACTGAAAGCTGTGCTTCAGATGCTTCGGGTATAGTCTAGTTCCAGAAGGAAGTATTTACTTTTGTTAAGGTTTACTGCTAGGTTTTCTAGTACTATTTTTCCTTGGTTGAAATCCCACAGACTATGAACATTCTGAATACCAGTAACATTGATTTAATCACACATGATCACTATTGGTGACATTGTGGTGACATTATTGTCTTTACTTTTACAGGTGTCTGGAAGACTTAGTGAAGTGAGAGCAAACACTTGGGCTTTAGTGTTAAAGCTTAGGCAGGCTAAACCTCGTGTCATATTACACTCTGGAGGTCAGGGAGTTATTTTTACCTCAGTGTCACTAGTGTGGGAAAATGTGGAAGACCTCAGCTTATGTTGAAACTATAGGAGATGGCCAAGTTATTTGTCAAGATGGGTCATAGTGTCATCTTGTGCAACAAATGTTATGGTTGGAGTCCTGCAAGTGTCCTTACCCCACACATCAGTCACTTGGTTGTGTAGGTTGCTCAGTGTCACACTACATGAACAGCTGGGCATTTGTCCTTACTAAAAAGAATAAATTTTATTACTGAAGTATTTTATCATTGGGGCAATTGTTATTTTGGATTATTCTATGCTAAAATGCTATATATTGTAGATAACCATGAGATTGTGTCGTTAAAACAAAACCCAAAGATTTAGGTTAGGTGTTGTACTGAAACAGTCGGGAGGCAGCTACATTGCATGCTGTTGGATTAAATACAATGTATAGCATACACTAAAATTACAGCTGGGAAATGCTGATAGTTGCCTTTTATCTTGTTCCTTAAAAAGGCTTCGTTTATCGAAGAAAAACATCTGTGATTGAATAGCCAACTGTAAAAACAAACAAGAAAAACCCTGCCTACATGCCTGGGCATATCTCAAATCCTGAGTACACCTTTCCTTCTGTAACTATGTCTGTGCACAGTGACTGGTACAGTTAATTGGCACGGGCCAGGTACTTCTCTTTCTGCTGAAGATGGACATAAAGAACACTGAAGAAGAAATGACAGCTTTCACTGATGGGGTCTAATTTGGGTGAAGAAGCTGGCAGTTACCATAAGATTTAAACCAAAATGAATAGTCTCAGACTAGCTAAGAATGCAGTGGACTTGGCAGTATTGGGTTTACATTTAGACTCATTGATCTTCAAGGTCTTTTCAATCTAAATGCTTCTCTGATTTTAAGAATTAATTAAAGTTCTATATTGATATGCTAGTAAATGGGATACAGGAAAACATTCTTACTAAGCACATCAAAATGCAGCAGCTGATGAGTTAAAATGCTATTATATATCTTACAGAAAATTAACTGTAATTTTAGTTTTGAAAGACATAATATAAAACAGCATCCAAATTTCTCCTCTCTTGTACATTTGATGAATTTTCTATCTAAGTAAGAGTTTTCTTTAAACAAATAAATCTGCGGGTTTGAATACCAGCGTATGATCGATTGCAGTGGGTTTTAGCCAGAGTTGCCAGACTGCCTTTGAACCAGCTCTGCAGGAGTCAGAGGACAAGGGAGGAGAGCAGAGCAATGCCTTGTTTTGCAGGAAGCCTCCCTGAGTTGAAATATTTATTTGGTTGTAAGTATTCCTGTCTCATAGTGTTTAATTAAACCTGTCCATGACATGCAGTTTATCAGAAAAACAATCAAATTTCTGTATGAGGTCATACTCTTTCAGCACAAGTAACAACCTATTTTTTTTCTGTTATTCTGTTTGCATTTTAACATTATATGTCATAAGGAGTTTTTTTAAATGTTCCTGTGGTTTCATGAGCAAAGAGGGAAGAAAATACATGAATGTGAAGTTGCTCTCTCAGCAAACATTTAATGGACTGACAGAAACCTTGCTTGATAAAGATTGCATTTTAATAAAAATGGAAACATTTTCATTGTATTTGAGAGAAGATGACCAACCATGATCTGCTGAGAAGCAAAAATGTAAGAGAGCCTTATTTTCTTTCAAGAATTCATTGCAACACTGTAAAGGGTGGAAATAATCTCCAGGGCTTTAATTCAAGTTATCTCTATTCCATTGTCCTGACAGCTGACCTGCTAACAGCCCCATGATTTCACAGGTTGGTGGAATAAATAGTGATTGAGTTACAGGGCAGCCATAAATAATGTTTGTGCTATTTACTCCAAGCAAAAGCACGTTAATTTTTCCCTTAAATAATTTCAAATATTTATAGCTTGCATAAATAAACTGAACAGGCTGAGGGAAAAGGTTTAGTAAACCATTGTTGTTTGTATGAATTTTGTCAACTAAAGAACTCTTGATCAGGTAAAAGAAAGTTCCTTGAATATTGCTAATTTCTCTGGGTATGGGGAAGGAGCCTGTCTTCATGATGGCCTTTAAATCTTTTTTAAGCCCCTGCTTGAAAGCCAGTCCAGAATGACAAAGCACAAGAACAGACCAGTTACTCTTTTTCCTCACTGCATTTCAGTGCCTCTGCTCCAGACTCCTTTGTATGCCCTTCATCTCCTGTTTGCTAGACCAAACACACACAATTTTATCAGCTTGTCCCTAACAAGAAGTGTCCTCACTGCTTATCAGCTTTCCTCTCTTCTGTGTTCTCCTCAGCCCATGCTTAGAGCTGAGCCCTGTTCTGCTAAAACACTGCCTGCAGGGCATGGCAAGCAAGGGTTCCTTTGGCCCCTTGCACACACAGGTGAACGTGGCAGACACTCACCTCACTGTGCTCTCCTTCCAGGTCCCTGTTCTGTGACAGGAGCACGTGGAAGTGGCATAGAGAGAACTTTCTCAGGAACATATTTTGCAGCTGTTACAAGGTCAAAAGTCTCGTATAATTGGGGTTTTTATTTTCCAGGTGTATTCCTTAGTCACTTTTCTCATTTTTCCCCCACCAAGTAGCATTCTAATGAACTGAAAAAAACCACTTTGAGCCCTTTTTGGCCAAAGGACAACAAATTTAACATTAGTAGTCATTCTGTTAACTATTATGGCACTTTTTTTCTTGGTATCTAAAGAAAGAACTAACTGTACAGAACTTTCTGGAGTACAGCCCCTTCTGAAAGGGTGAAATTCAGGTATGCTTTCTGCTTGCATGAATATTACTTTTGCTTTGTGGAAGGTTCAAGTACAGCAGTTGGATGTAAGTGTTGAGATACTTCAGCAGGTTACCACATTTTAAGGGGTAAGTTCCCATTCTAAATTACTGCCATTTGATTCATCCTGGTTGAAGGAGTCTAGAAGTTCTTTAACTGATGCCTGTCTTCTCTAAAAGAAGAAAGGTCATTCTTAAAGCCCAGGGGAAATGGCAGTTTGAGGCTACAGATTTCTGTAATATTACTTGGCATGTATTCTTTGCGAAGAGAAATAAAGGCAAGAAATAAAATACTGATAATAAATTGTATTAGCACAAGAGCTGGAAATAGTATACCTAAGTTTCTGATCTACCATTTTTGGGGTTAAGGAAAATGCTTATAATTAATATGTTCTTGCAGCTGTGCTGAATTTAATGTAATCCAAATAAATCATTAAATATGTTCTTTACAGACCTTGTCAGGTAGTTTAATTTATGGTGGACTGGCCTTCAAAATTCAGGAGTTTTGTTTAACACGTGTGACATACCATCTGTCAAGTCAACCATGTGCTCAGTGAAGGAAAGGCAGCTCCAGGCAGGCAATGAAGGAATTGCTTCTCTAGAAAAGGAACAAAATCAGACTGTGCTAGGGCCTTTTGAGCACCACTAAAGTATTTTGCAAAGTGGAGGAGGGCCAGGCAGGGCTGTGTGCAGGAAAAGAATTAAAGGGAATGTAGTGTAAGGCGAGATTTCCTGAAGCATAAACGACCCCAGCAATCTTGGAAGCAATATGTATTACTGAGAGCATAGTCAATAGCTGTATAGCTCTGGAAACAATAAATAGCAATAAAGAAATCTAAATTTTCTGTGCCTGTCTTGATGATGTTTCCATCCTTCTCTAACATACTAGGCCCACAAGTATTTATTTATGCACTTAAGCTTTCTTACAAGTCTTCACATGTGATACTTAAGTGACTAAACCTGGGCAAGCATAAAATTTTACAAGGTTATGTAGGATTCAGACTTTAAACAATAAAATAAGAGCCCTTGAGGTTTACTATGTTTTCATTAGTGTTTTAAGTTTTGTGCATTTTAGACTATTTATGCAGTGTAAAGTTCTTCTGTATATGTTACCAGTCCATATTTTATGAATATGCACTTGTTGTCTTCCTCTGATGTTCTCTGGAACTGTTTTTAACAGGCACTGGTAATGACTCTTGAGTGGTATTTATAGCTTTGTTTGCCTTGCTCTCTACTGGAAGGACTAATCTCTTAAACATTTCATTCCAGTACCTCAGATTCATTTTCCACAAATCAACTTCAAACAAATTCTAGTACATACATTCTTACACTGCAGAAACTATCCCATCTCAGATAAAAGCATGGTGTAGTTAGGACAAAGGGCAAGGAATAGTCATCTTTTTGAAAATCAGCGAAAATAGCTGATAGCAACCAGTGCCAAGAAGAAAATTACATTTCAATACATCAGAAAAATAAATATCTGCCTACTTACCATTCCTTTAATAAATTTAAATAGCAAAAAATTGGCATAGCCTGCCAGTCAGCACATCTTTCACAGGAGTATGAAGTGTCCAGCAGAACAATTAAATGGAATGATTTTGAAAGCTGCTATTAATTTTAAGCATTATTGCTAGTTTCTCTTTTAAAGGTCTGTAACTATTTCCCACAGGTGAATGTTTATCTGTTTTACAGAGTATCTTATGCCTTCTAAATAGGCAAAACAACATGACAGCAGTTCCTTTCCTCACAAGCAATATATAGCAGAGGCTGTTGAAATTTAAAGTGTAGATTTTAAAGTGAAAAAAGATTCAACTATAAAATAGATATTTAGCTCCTTTAATAAGCAAAAATATTGTCAACACATTCTGACAGACATTGCTTTTAATTGTAACAATATTTTAATTCAAGGCAGTCTCAAAGCTCAATGAAGTTGTGAAAAAAAATACGTTTATGGTTCCAGCAGCATTGTAGCTGGAAATTTTGATGTAACACATTTCTTATTTCTTAAATGTGCTTAGACAGCACATCATTACTGCATTTGCAGTCAGCCAAACAACTGAATTCAATGAGAACTTTGAAACTGCAGAGAGAACAAAAGCAACATAAGGAAAACAAATAATGTGGTTTTGCATTTGAAACACCTGTAGATATTATAACAAGTTCTCATCTTAATCTGGTGCCATGAAGCTGGAAGAAACCCCACTGGGCCTTTAAAAATCCAGCACCTTATATCATTATTCTCATGACAAAGAAAGTAATCTTATTATTTCCCTTTTAAATAATGCTGGTTTTGGCTGGAGTAGAGTTAATTTTCTCCACAGGAGCTAGTATGGGGCTGTATTTTGAATTTGTATGGAAAACAGCTTTGACAATTCAGGGATATTTTCATATTGCTGGGCAGAGCTCACACAGAGCCAAGGCCTTTCTTCCCCTCATCCCACCAGGGAGGAGGCTGGGGGTGCACAAGGAGCTGGGGAGGACAAGCTGGGAGAGCTGGCCTCAGCTGGCCAAAGGGAGACTGCAGACCATGTGCTGCATGACCGTCAAGCTCAGCCAGGGGAGAAGGAGGACATGGGGGAGTTCGGAGTGATGCCATTTGTCTTCTTAAGTAACCTTGAGGTGGGATGGAGCCCTGCCTGACAATGGCAAGTGGTGAGTGAATTCCATGTTTTCCTTTGCTTCTGTGCAAAGTTTTCTCACTTTACTGTTGTGGAGCATAGTTGTCCACTAGAGTTAAACCACAAATGTTCTTTTCAGCATCCAATGTCAGACTTGAAGGGTTCAAGGTAACAACAGATTTGACTGGAATGTGCTGGGTCACATTTATAGCTGCTGTTGCTGTTTATCTGTTGACAGACTCCTGTGCTTGCCATGGAACTTGTTTGCCTTCTGTACACAAGTGTCTGGTGCTCATTAGTGTTGGTTTGTTGCTTTCACTGTTTGCTATACCACTTATCATCTTACTCAACTGTGCCTGGGAACATTCTGATGACAGCAATGTTTCTGTGCTGCTGTACTGGACAGACTGGAGCTCCATGTGAACTCAAGTCAAAGGGTCCATGACCTGAGGATGAGTTCAAGCAGCAGCAGGGCGCTCCAAAGCATCTGTGACCATGGATGAGTTCAGGCCAGAGCAAGAAAAACTCCCAGTATTCCCAGGCTGTCTCCCATTAGAGCACAACCATGACAACAGTTCAGCAGAACCACTATTTCAAAATTATCAGCTTGGCACCTCTTTTGACTGGTCTGATTTACATTTGAAGTGCAGACATGTTTAGAGATATACATGGACATAAAATATTAACGTTTTTCCATTAATGAGTACTCCAAGTCCCACATCTCCGAAGTACTGATGGAACTACTGCTACATTTTCATATGACCATTTGTGAGGAAAATGAAGTAATTTATATGCATAATATAAAACTTCCTTACTTAAGGCCCTACTGAAGAAATATTGATTCTCTGACGCATTTCACTGTAACAACTGGCTCAGATATGAGCGCAGTGAAAGGCAGTAAATTTTTCTCCTCATCCAGTATTCTGTTGTTCATTATCTTTATTTGGAAGTATTTATAAACAGCTATTCCTCCACACTGTGACCTCCAAAAAGTCATGATTCATTTTCCTCCCTTCTAAGAAGAAATCAAGGAAATAAGGTGTCATCTCATTTGAACTCTGTTTGCTCTGGCACATATTGCACTTCTCCCATTTCCGAGGTCCAGATCAGAATTTATTATACCAGTCTTGGCAATTTCTGTTGGCAGCACTTGACTTGACCTTTTAATCCAGTTAGCTTTTTCCACTACAGTACTCAAATAATGGGCTGTAGGAAGAACTGCCTTTAGTCAGTGGGTTGTGAAACACTAACGTGAATCTTGGCCTCACAAATTGCTAGAGCTTGGATGCATACAAAAGACTGTGAAAAATTCAGTCACAACAACCTGTTTACCTTAGAAGGACAGTCTGGGCAGTGAAAGACTTGTCCCAGAGGACTGCATTTATTCACTGAAAGTGCAGTCACTACAGTTTGTGCTGCCCTCTCTCCAAGGCAGAGGCAGGTGTCCAGCAGTGCCCGGGCACGGCCGGTCACTGTGGGGTGCGAGCTGATGGTTTCATAATCCATTCGTGACAGGCTTTGCTGCGAGCGAAGCACGTCCAGGATGTGGTTCAGGCGTCCTTCTGTCATGCAGCTCAGTATGGTCTGTCTCTGGCAGGCAAGGATTTGACAGCAGTTTCCTTTGCTGCAAGGACCTTGAGTGAAAGGAAAACAAAATGAGATAAACCAAGTGTTTTTTTCATCCAGATGTTGTTGGGAAGTGACACCAGAAATATAAACTCAGTAGAGGGAAGAAGGAGGAGGAGTTTGTTTGCATTCTATATTTGAAACTCGTCTGAAAGTATTTTCATCTAGTGTTTGAAACTCACGAAGATCAGATTACAGCAAATAGGTGTTTCTAAACCACTGAGTGCTGACATTGTGTGAGGCGAGAAAATTTTCAGATCTTGCCCAATTCACCTAGCATGGGTACTTAACTTTATGCAATGCACCTTGGCTGGACACAGATGAGAAAACTGTCTCCTATAAAGGTGGAAGGACAGGTAACAGGTTCTTCAGGGTAGCAGGAGTGTTTGAAACTGGGAAAGCTAATACACATCCAGGCCAAACTAATAACAGAAGTAATACTCTTGATAAAACGGCTGAGAGCTTTGGGTTCTGCCTCTTTTCATGAGGTGATCAGAATACCTAGTGCTGACATTAGGGTTCTTAAGGTACAGTAAATCCACCAAGAGAAAAAGAATAACCGAAAGCCATGTTGCTTTGGAGGACATGCTTCTGTCATTCTGATTTCTGAGTGTTGCTAGGAGAGTTCTGTGATGAGGTTGTTTTTCCTGCATGGTCTAGTCTGTTGATTTATCTAGAAATTTTGTCATCACTCAAGTAAATTGCCATGGAGAAGGACGACCAGCTAGATTGAAAATTTTTTGTGGCCAGTTTGCAAAAAGTTTGCATAAAAACCTCACAAAGCCTCACCCACAGGCAAAGAGTCTTCACAAATCAAAATCTGACCCTTTCTGCCTCTGTTCTGCAGAAAGACCTGAGACAATCAATGTGAGGGGATGAGGGGTCCCCTGTCACCTGTTTCTGCAGTCAATAGATACTTTTGCAGAGATAATCAATACACAGCTTATGACTGCAAAAGAATATTCCAGACCTAAGCAACTAATGTATTTCACATTCATTGTGTGCTACCATTTTTGTATTTCAATTACGGTCTTTTCAGAACTGTTCTCAGTCTCACTGTGGCCATGGAAGAAAAGGACCAGCCAATGTTGTCAATGGTCAGTGCCTGAACTTCTGAGAACAGACGAGCAATTATATACACAAATAGACATTTTGTATCAAGCTAGAATCAATTATTACTCCAATTACCCGAAAATGTGCACAAAATTTGGAAATATGTTTCCTTCAAATTTTAAACAATTTAATCACTAGGATCTGGCCAAGGTGAATATTGCCAGCTCAGAGTGGCCATGGTGCCTTACCTGTCACTGCCTGTCCAAGGTGCATTGGCTGTGGTCTGTGCTCAAGAGCCAGTGGTGGGGAGTTGTGCTGGCTGCTCTCTTTGCCTGCAGTTGAACCAGATGAAGGAGTTGTGCAAAAAGAGCTTGATTTTCTTCTCTCAGAGCCTGGGTGATATAGAAAAAATTTAAGGTGAGCAAGATTAGATCTTTGAATTGAAACAACAAGAAAACACTACACACACGTCAGCCACTACAGGAGATGGGAACTGAAGACTGACTTGAGATTACTTTGGCTCATGTTAATATATCGTTATTCCTAGGAAAACTTTGGCATATTTTACTACACACATCTGACTTTTCCAAGCTGTCTGTAGGAATTTGTTATTAAACTTATGGAACATTTTATTCTGTCCCTAAGTATGAGGACTATTGTTCAGAACTAAAGCGCTTGGAAATGAAGATGTTGCTGCTTGTGAATTGACTTCTGATGTCTCAATTTTTGTGCCTGAGGGCATGAGAAATACAGGCAATCTATTCTTGACACAAATTTAAACACTTAGGACAAATCCACATTGGAAAGGTAAAGAAAGTTATCTATGTATGAACAGTGATTATCAGGAATTATTCATACATTCCTGGCAACATGGCCTTTTTAAAACATATCTCCCTTTCTTAGCAGATTAACAAAAAAGCAGCTATTTCTGGTGGCACAAAGCAGCGGGATTCCCAGAAGGGACTTGTTCTCTCAAAAGCAACAGGGAGTTATTTGATGTGTGAGACAAAGGCAGCTCTAAATTTACAGCTCAGTATTCTAAAAAAAAAATCAGTAATTTTTTTTTAAAATCTATACATCTAAGTGGAAAGCTTTGTGGGTTTCCTGCAGTGAACTCATGCTTCAGACGATACCAATAGAGACCACAGCTTTACTCTGAGAAGTGATAATTTACATGAAAAATTACATTTCTATAAGGAAGGACTAGTTATGTATGTCCTTCTCTTGTAACAGCTGGAGCTGAATATAATTCAAGGTAGTGACCTTTTGTTGCTGTTGCCTTCTGCGGGGTAGTATTTGACACACTCATCTCAATGTTATCTCTTCCTGCTGTACTTGCACTTCTATCAGGCAGAACAGTTGACAAGCTTGGCACCACAAGAGGAATTTTCTTGCTGATTAAGTGGTAGCTCTTTTGTGGACAGATGATCTGAAAAAGATCAAAATAGAAAAGAGTTGTCTTCTTAAAAACTTCCGTTCCAAAACCTTTCCTAAATGGGAGAGGTTCAAAACAAACCTTGAGAGGAGGAGGTTGTTTTTGCAAGAGCAACGCCAGCGTGAGCTGCTTGGAACAAGGTAAATCAGTGGGTTTGTTGGATGGAGTTACCCTGGTTAGGAGCATTTTGCCCAAGTGTTGACCTATACAGTGTCAGGGCTGTCAGGAGAAGTAAGCAGGTGATGAAGAGTCCAAAGACTCCTGTGCCAGGAACTCACCTGTGCATTGCACGTGCCTCTCTGCAGTGTGTACGTCTCTGAGCCTTTGCACGCGTTCAGCGCTCTCTCCTGCAAGAAGAAAACCACAGTAACTGCAGCAAGGGTAGACCTGGTTTGTTCCATTCACAGCTGTCAGGAGCAACACTTTATAGCAACAGAACTTATACTGACAACATACATTATACTGTAAAGTACACTCCTATGTAGTAACAGTGAGCTGCACCGAGCAAATGGGCATAAAATCTGACAAAATTCTACCCTGTTAGTCTTTCCAGTGTTTCAAAGTTATTTTAAAACCCAATGTTGAATCATGCAGAGGAAGGTGAAAATAAGCTTGAATTGAGAGAGATTGGGCTAGCTAGAACGCTTGCCTTTGAATAGCCAAACAGCATGGCTATCCTGTGTTTAGTGTTCCAAACTGTCTGCAGTAAGGATGTGTCAATACTTGTAATTTTTCCAGTTTTTAGATTTTATACTTCAACAGTTGTGAATCAATTTCCCAGAAACTTCAGTATCATTTTCAGAGTAGTTTTGGACTTATCAGTTCAATTGTTTAAACAAAAAATAATGCTCACTAATAAAATAAATCTTCACAATCTAACAAATTAAAAAACAAAACCTTGCTCAAGGGAGATCAAAGCATTAAATATTTGGCAGTACAATATTAAATGAACTTCAATGGTAGTAAAAATTACTTTGACTCTAACTATGCCACTTATTAAAACATTGATCCAAGGCCGTTCTACAAGCCCAGAATGTGATTGCAACATATAGAAATAGTCCAGCATGCATCAACATACACAACAAACAGTAACGAAACCAACAACACAGCTTACACATGGGTTGTGTAACTCCAGCTAGAGTCAGAGTCCTTGTCCAAGGGCCAAAACACTGTGTCACTGTTTTCCCTCAGCGCCCACGTTAACTAGCTGGGATGTAGCTGTGTTTGTGACTCTCACATTTGTGCCAGATTTCCCATGGCAGGGTAAGCAGGTATGGAGTTAACTCTATCCCCTCCGTCTCTGGCTGTTCCCCAGTCCCTGCTGTGGTGTTAGAGAGCCCCGGAGACCCTGGGGTGAGCAGTGTCTTTGCCAATGTCTGGCAATTTAGAAGCAGTGAAGGGTACAGAGCAGTGCTGTTACTGCTGTTGCTACCGCAGGTACAAATGCAAATGCACAGGTACAAATGGTTTTGAACTAAATGGTTTCTAACCAGTACATACGAAAAACCTGTCCTTGGTTCTAGCCCTAATCTGCAGTACTTGAAGTGATGTTTGTTCTCACTCACATGGGTTTGCCAGTCTGACTCCAGGTGCTGACTAGAAAAAAGCTGTTGTATTTTTAAAATAGAAGGTAGCAATTGACTGATTTTCTAGAGAACCTCACAATATATATTCTACAATTTCTGAATGAACCTGAACTGCTAAAGGGTACTCTCCAGCTCTCTGGCATTACCAGTAAAACAATCAAGACAAAACCTTAACTGGTTTGGGTCAGAAAGATTGCAATTGACCAAATCAAGTAATGTTGTCGTAAAACAAGAAATTTTGCACTGACCTTTGCATCCATCAAATTGTAGATTGCTGCAGATATTACCTCCTTGTTTATACCAGTCAAAACTCCATTTAGAAGGTGCACACATTCTGCAGGGGTAATAAAGCATTTTAAATACCACATTGTGTATGAAAGCATGCATACATTTAGGAATCATCATTTTGCAGCTAATTTTGGTATTATATTAAAAAGTTGGATGGAATAGGGAAAATTAGTTTAATCCAATTTCCACCTCATACTTTACTTTATAGTGAACAAAATTTTGGAGACAAATTAGTCAGTTTGTGGTAGGAAGCTTCAGTTAGAGGAAACATCAAACGTGGTCTGATGATCAAAAGACCACTTCCACTTCAGTTGTTCAGAGTGCTAGAACAATGTTCCTATAAAGACTCCATTGCAAATCTTGCACAGAAAGAAATTCTGAATATTACCTGCAGTATGTGGTCTATAATCTGGTTCTTGATGCCAGCACAGAGCAATGAGGTGCAACAGTTTGCTCCTCTCAGGCAAATTGCTTGGTATAAACTTCTCTGACATGCCTGGCCGCAAACTGCTGCAGATTCCTCTCAAAACATCGAGCAGGTTTGTTTGACCTACAGTTTAAAAGAAAATGTCACTGCCAAAAAATATTAAAGATCTTTTAAAATTACATCCAATGTAAGTCATATTGTGTATTTTAAAACAAAGACTGTTTTTTAAAAAGGAAAAATATATTAATGCTCTGGTAAGTAGATATGCTAGCCTTTAACAATAAGCTATAGCTGCTTACTGCACCAGCACCTTTCAGATAAAGAACTCTGTCCAATACTGAGTCACAAATAGTTATATAAACTTTTACTGTAAACTGCATGCAGAGATACCTCAGGAATACATGCTATTATTTTAGGCAGAGTTTTTTATAGAGCATTACACTTGCGTTACGTGAGTTGAACAAAAGAATTGTAAAAAATAAATATGCTTGAGCAGCCTCAAGATGGCAGCCATAAGCTGTATGAGCATTTAGATATTATTCCATGCAGTACTTTCTGAAGGTCCTGAGTCAGTAAAATATAGGAGTCCTTCAATCAGTTTTGCCATGCAGAATGAAGGCCATAGCAAAGAAGCCCTTATTGATTTCCACTTCCATGTTCCTAGACAGTGACAATTATTATAAGGTGCTTTGTAAATTAACTTCTCTAAAACTGCTCACACTTTCATCTAAGAAAGTAAGATTCTCTGCTTCCTTAAGATAATTCATCATGAACTGACATTTCTGGATTGGTATTTGAAACTCACAGCAACTCTAAAAATTAGTATTCTGCTCATTCAATTACCTACTTGTCCCTGATTTTAAAATTCCAGCTGACAAATATGAAGTGATATTCCTCCTCACTGAAGGTACATGGAAAACCCAACTCAGTCACAGTGCTTCAGCAAGCACAGATTGATGATACTAGTGGGGGAAGAAGCTCTGCCTTTTCCCTTCAGAAAGGGCAGCTTCTTTGGAAGCATTTAGTATGTGGTGAGGAATTATAAAATTTACATCCTCTAATATGGAGCTTTGTGCTGTAATGGTAAGAGAAGGCAAAGAGACATCTGCAAAGACAGTGTTTGTATCATAATTGCACTACAGTAAGGGAATTTGTGGAGATGTGGACAGCACAAAGTCTGACATGAACAATAAATACCTTCAAAAGGTTTCCGTCTGCTGAGGCTCTCCCAACACAGGATTCCAAAACTGGAAAAAAAACAAAAAACAGCAAAACATTGAAAGATCATTCATTAGTTTGAAATCTGTATCTACATTCTCAGTTTCAAAAGCATGTTTATTGCTTTGAGAGATAGGAGTTTTTCAAGACAGGCACATCAGTTAATCTACAAAATCTTGATTCTGGTGCACTAGGTTTCTATTCATCAAGTTTTGATGGGGATCCAAATATCTTTTTCCTTTTCCAGCATCATAAGAATAATTGCAGTGGAATCATAGATTTATATATATAACCCACAACTCAGATGCTATAAAATACAGTGATTAAATAAAAAGATCAATCTTCAAAATTAGAGGCAGAAAAGAGGAAGCTGCTGGATGAGAAAAAACAGTCTACAGGTGAGCAAAGCAATCAAAAGGGGAAGAGGCAGTTCTAGGATAAACATATTTGCTTATTTATATATATTGCTGTAGTGATTACAGTGGTTAGAAGAGCCTCCTCTTCTGCCTTACTTTCACATAAAAATCTGGAAAGTATTAATGTCATGTGGACATACATGTAACTGAAATGTACTTTGTATTTCATGTATGACACAAATTTTTGCTCTACCTGTTGCACCATTGCTTAGATGCACACATACCCCATTCATCTGTGTCACATTTGAGCATATTATTATATTATGCATTATATAATAAATGTATACATTGAATCAAATATATTAATGCAATTTTGGAAAATTAATTATGCTACCCAAAAATAAGGCTCCACTCTTCCTGTGCAAAACCTGTGTATGTGAACAGCATGAGATTAGTCACATCATTTATAGGTCCCCTCAGGTGTATGCGTTATTTGACTCATCTCAGAGCCTGCCTCTATGACAATAAAGCAGGAGTTCCAATTTGTAGATTTTACAAGAGCTCACAAATCAGAAGAGTGGACTCCCTAAAAGTTATTTAAAATATTAGTCCATAGTTCTGTGTTCTGGTCATGATGATGTGTGTCCATCCAGACTATCCAGAGCAGTGGCACCTTGAGATCCTCTCAGGTATTGAGGCAGCCACAATGGATGTGACATACCCAAAAAGGACATGTGGCAGTGAGTAATCTCTCTCCTTTGTATAAATCACCTTGTTAACAAGTGCAGGTGCTTCAGTGGCTCAGTAACTTATCCCAGCAGAGATTCCATAGGATCTTAATGGAACACTATTGAGGGAAAGGTCTTATTTGTACCTGAGCCTGATCCTGGCATAAATGATTCTTTCTGAAACTAAAGCCAGCAACAGTTCACACTTATAAACTGTTGTGAGGCTTCTAAATATATCTGAAAGTTTTGGCAGCTGTTACACTTCTAAAACATTTAGGTCTATTATGTAAATATTTATATGACTGACTTTGAGAACAATTATTAACCTTGGTATCACATTCACCAAATATGGGAATTTAAAATTTAATTCACAGCTGCAATTGGCCTCAAGTGACATACTATCCTACTGCATTTTGTATGTCTGGCCTTTTTTCTGTAATGTCTTTGGAGATAGTGTTTTGGGAGCATTGTAGAGTGCAGCATGGACCAGGTATGGCGTGACCTTAGAAACTACATTTACCTGTAAATATCACCTTCCTGGGAAGGGAGGCCTCCTCCAAGAATTTCAGGAGCAAGATACACTAAATCCTGGCAGTTTCTCTGATGGCAGTTCTGCAGGTCTGACCTCAGTTGCTGTTTCCTCCAGTTGGTTAGGCCATAATCTGATATCTATGGAAATGTTAGTGAAAGTAATTTTAGTAACAATATCACAAGTCTTGGTATCAAATATTGAGTATTAAGATCAATATATGCAACAATAGGGCAATCACTGGACTTTATGTTGATGGACTAAAAGCAGAAGCTCCTACCCTGGCTCTGTACTGCGCATCCAGAAGCACGTTGGAAGGTTTCAGGCTGCAGTGGCAGAGAGCAGGTTCGAGGCTGTGCAGATGATGCAGCCCTTCAGCCACATCCCGCAGGATCCTTATGAGTAAGGGAAAAGGGAGTTCTGGGTACAGTTGATGCTAAGTGACACAAAACACAGGTTTTGGTACCATGAAGTTGTTACTATTCCCATTTTCATTTGACAACAAACAGAACTACAATACAGAAACTAAGAACAGATTGTGACTGCTGTCCATAATTTACATGCTATATAATTTACATGCTTTATACAGTAATTTCGCAATTATAGGCCACACCTTTTTCATTGAAGAATCCAGCCTACCCCAGTAGTGCGGCTAATCATCAGGTGCAGCTTATTTATGGACAATTTCAGGAGAATTACGAACCCAGAAGTTACCTGCCACTCAGCTGCATGTGTTGCAGTCACTTTGGCTATGTTGTTGTATTTCTTTCTGGATTTTGTAGTGTTTTCCTTTCTTCGCCTGGATTCACAGGTGAGCTGATTCTGCTACCACATTTGCGTAAGGCAGCCCAGCTCCGGCTGCAGCTACAGCTGCTGTGCCGGGTTCGCGGTTTCTCTACCACGTTTGCGTGAAGCAGCCCAGCTCTGGCTGAGGCTACGGCTCCTGCCGGGCTCGCGGTTCCGCTAGCGCGTTTGCGTAAAGCTCAGGCCGGGTGAAGAGCGCCGGGGCCCGAGGCATTACTTTGTTGCACGTGTACCCTGCCAAAGTAAGGTGCGGCTTATATGCCAGTGCGGGTTATATATGGACAAATCCCGTCGTCCTCTCGGCTACCCGTATGTGCGGCTTATAATTGTGAAATGACTGTAATTTACAATTAATAAAATAAATTGTAATTAATCTTATCACCGCAAAGATGACATCTTTTATCTACCTCATGGATGAGGGAGTGGAGGGATCCATTGTTCATCCATTCAGTCACTATCCCCACAAGTCCATGGTGCTGGTAAATCCCAAGGAGAGGCAGGAGACGTTCAGACTCACAATGTCTGACACTTGCTATGTCCTGAAATAGCAACTTCCACTCCCTGTAAAAAAAAACCGAACAAGTCAGAAGCAGGTTAGACATGGGAACTTCAGCAGAAGGGTGTAGCATGTGGAAATGACAAAGAACCATATGGTTGAGCACAAGCTAGAATTATTTTACCAATAAATCCAGTATCATATAATCTTCCAAATAACTGTAAGAACATGAAGCAATCATGGTGTAGTATATTTTTTCTAATATAAATTAAATTTATTTTTTCTAATATAAAATGGAAGACCTCTGATGCTTTAATGTGAACATAAGAACACAATATGAAGCAGAATTGAAGTATGAAGGCAGGAAAAAGCTGGAATATATGAAATGCTAGATTAAGAATAAAACAAAGATTTACCTTTACTGTTCCAAATGACTTGTATTCTTTTGCTATTAGTGACACCCACATTTGTAAGGAAATGATGTGTTTCCATGCTTTCCATGCACATCACTCTGCTGTATAATCCTGGCCATTGCCTTCCCTCCTCCCATTTCCCCTGCTCTCATCTGTGCATGCTGATTTGGATGAAATTCAACTGAGGTCTCTTCAGGGACCTCTAAAAAAATAACCCCTTAGCATACTGGTATTACTGATCCAGGTTTGTAGACATTATTATAGTAGATTAATTATTGACTTCAGGATTAAGCTCTACTTTATTAAAAAATGCGAAAAAACATAGAGCTTTTTATTTTTCTCAGTAAAGTTGTCTCCAAGTTGCCTCTTGGCTGGTGAGGATTTCTAGGAATGGAGATATGCTTAGGCATCAGGATCCTGGAGAGGTTCTGGTGCTCGCACTGCAGCTCTGTGCTGCCCACCTGTGTGGTTGGCTGGGCAGGTGAGACCCATACCTGTCTGTGGTGTCCTGGCTGCTCAGCAGCTTCACAGAGATGGGAGTGTTCCAGGAAATATGAAAGGCTTTGAGCGCAAAGCCTGAGAGTGTCTTGGTCAAGGTAAAGCTTTCCAAATCTTCTTGGGCTACCACAGGTAATGGATTGGCCATTTCTTGATGGCTGGCTGGGGGAAAAATGTGGCAGAAAAGAAAAAAGTTTTAAGAGGTTTGTTTGGGTTTTTTTGGTCGCAATTACAAAGACACTGAAGTTGCACCGCCCCTTACTTCCCAAATAACAAATCCAACAACCTTCTTTTCCACACTGTGTCAGACTATCCTTACAAAGAGAGGAAAAATGCACTAATTGCAAAGGAGTGTCTGTACCATAATTTGCCATCTGAAGCTGCAAGGTGCTAATTAATTGCTCATCATTATTTCCATCTGATGCCTTTGAAAGAATAGACCAGTATTTATAATACAAAATGTGATTTTAATGTCATACTGAATTATGTAGACAACAAATTAGCCTCTTACATGTCAGGCAAATAATTTCTTCACTTCTCATAAAAAAGTCAATTATTCAATAACTTGTGTCAGCATGTTCTGCATCATTCTTGCATATCGTCTTTAATACATCAGATGTGAATGCAAAAGCAAAGAAAAAGGCAAATTTCCTGCTATTGTGAACTGTCAGAATTCTGCTAAATGGAGTGGTGTCTGTGTAGCTGTTGGTAATTTGGGCAGTACAGTGTCTGTGCAGGACCTCTCCAGGGCCAGCTGCACTTCTCAGACACTTTGCATGGCAACACACACAGATTAGAGACAACTTCTGCAGAGCATCAACGTGTTACTGCATAAGGAACACTTCTAATCACATCTCTGGAGCTCCATTAGACCAGAGATAGCCAAAAAAATGAGTGGTAAAGGAGGAAAACAAGCAATCTAAGATAACAGATGGGATAAAACAGGTGGCATTGGTTAGGATTACTGTAAGATCAGTGGTCAGTGAGTCACAACTCCTCAAGCTGGAATGCTCCCTTTGGGGTCCAGTAAAGCAGGGCTAGAAAAGGAAACAATGAGGGAACTGATGTAAGGACTGCTGAATGAGGATTGTGTCCTTTGGGATGTGCTCTGCCAAAAGAGCTCCTGGGATGCAGGAGGCCTCAAAGCCCAGATAACCTTTTCTCTACAAGTAAAATAGAAACAAAAGCCTGAAGATAATTTGCCTGTGATCTTGCTTCTAGTTCATGAACATTTTATTGTTGCTTTATCTCAGTCTTGTCCTGCAGGCACATTTGCAATATAATCTCAATTTTAATAAAAACGCACAAGCAGCAGCTGATTTACCAGTTGAGCTTTAACCATATTTGATTCTGGTAGGAAAGCACAGTTGAGTTTTTTGCTTTCTGTTAGATTATTGTAGTTGGAAAGCAATAACTGCCTTAGGTGCTTCTCTGAAGTTTCCTAAAGAAGAGATGAGGCTGACAATTAACCTGAGATTAAGTTAAGGTTCCTCTGAATGAAGATAGTTTTCTAAATTAGTGATTTATTCCTTGAAGTTGCAAAGACAGACCACACAAATCTACCAATCCTGAATGTAAAGGAGGTAATCAAAATGCTGGTAGAAGCAAAATTATGTCTCATTTTTATTCTATAGAGCAATAAATAATAATTTTAACAGCCAAAAAAATTACTCAACTCCAACCATAGTGCAAGGAAGACCAGATAATGGTTTTACCACCTGAGCCATTCCTGAAAGTATTTATTTTTATTTAAATTTGAATCAAGTAATAACGTGTTTTTAAAACTCTTGCTAACTGGTTACTTAGACAAAAAAAAAAGCTAATCATCAGCTCCTATTTGGATTTGCAAAATCTAGTAAAATTGGAGATTTTCAAAAATCGAAACAGAAACCACTTCAATCTTTATTGTTACAAACCATGTCAGGACACCATTCTCCCTGTGACTGAGTTTCCACATCTTTGTATTGCAAGGTACCAAGACATTCTCTCAATAATTCTGCTCTTTTGAATGCTTTTTCTCCCATATCCTTTAAAAATCTCATTATCCACCCCCAAAATCAATATTCCAGAGGTGACCTATGCAAGGAAACGATTTGCGTTATTTTCTAGTGAGACACCAAAAGTCTTGAATAACTTTGCCATCCTTGCCCAGCTGTGCAGGTAGGGGCAGGAAGAAGACTGCTATAAAGCCATTTATTTCAAGTTTCTAATGATAAGGTAAGTTTTAAAAACTAATTCATAGCGAAGATGATTCTTAACTATGAGAGAAACTGCGCTAATATAATGTCTCAGGGAAAGAAACTGGAAATAAAAATCAACTTACCTCTGGAAATATGAACATGAAACTGTAGAATGATGGCGTGAAACTGCTGTGATGACAAGTTGGCTTTGAGCAGGATTCAAACACAGCTCCAGATTTCCTGGCTGTGAGTGAGTCAGCCTGCTTGTTGATCTCGCCTTTTATTGGCTGCCTGCAAACATTTCACATTTCCTGGTCAGATACACAAAGTGTAACTCTTTAGTGACTGCAGATGACAGAAGGAGAGGTTGGACGGCTGCTCCTTCCACATCAAGGAGTACCAGGAGGGAAAGGTACCTGACAGTGTGAAATCCCATATGGATACAGGCCAGGTATGGAATTATGTGGAGCTGTGCTCACACTGTACAGCTGATGCTGATCTCTGCAGTGGGGCAGGCTGGCAGCACAAGTTTAAAAACCCTAAAGACTTTTTAAACCAGGCTGATCTTAAAACAGGAAATAAATGCTGGGTTTCTGGCGGGAGGGTGGGCAGGTGCAGGGTAATGCCGTGTCACAGAGAAGTCAGGTTCCATTGGCTGTCAAACAGCCCTCCTGAAGAGGATGTAGGGGTCAGGGGGAAAGTCAGGCTGCTCAGGAGCCAGGAGAAAATTACATGCTGGGCTGCATTAGAAATGCAGTCAGGAAAGTGAGAGAAGTGATGGTGCTCAGCACCCAGAAATGATGAGGCTGCTGGTGATGAAATACTGGAATCAGCTTTAGGGCCCTCAGTTCAAAGAAAACATTGACAAACTGGAGAGGACACAATACACAGCTACCAAAATGGGGCCCTGGGGCACAAACCTTACAACAGAGGCTGAGAGGGCCAGTCCTGCTTTGGCACCTGCAGCAGCTGAGGAGATATCACTGGAATCCTACAGCTGTTTGAAAGTCACTTCTGAAGATAGAGACAAATTCTTCTCCATAGTGGCAGATAACCACCAGTGGCATAGCCAGGTGTCTCAACTTCACAGGCTCAATCCAGATGCTAGGAAAGGAACTCAGCAGGTGAATAATGCAGTTCTTTATGGGCCACTCAGGTTTCAGAGCCTCCATCCTTCAAAGGTCCTCTAGACTGCACTGCCAGCAGTCCTGCCTGTAGCAGGAGGCTGGGTCAGAAAATGGCAAAAGCTTTGAATACCTTTAATTTTGTGAAAACCTTACAGGGCCTGTTTTCCTGCTGGGCCCCTAGCATACACATTCCCACTGAAAGCTGATGGGACTCCTGGATTCAAGGTGGAAACTTGAAAGAAAGAGCAGTTGTTTCAGTTGATCACATTTAATGCAAATTTCTCTATTTATAGAGTCTGACTCAAAACCAGTGTCAATGAGATTCTGTCCCCAGACTTGTGTTGGTTTTGGATCCAGTCCTAACCTCCCCCTCTTGCAGGGAGGGAAGGAGCAGTGAGGCAGTGAGCTAATCCTCCCATGATCACAGGAAAGTCCCTGATACCATAAAACCATGTGGCCAGGGTGTGTGGCCTGAGAGGAAGCACACTACGAGTGGGAAGTTCACAGTGTGCTCTTGCTGTGTGACCAGCACCAGCTTTCTCTGCCAGCACACCTCTCCTAAAGGGAAATTTAGTATGAAAGAGCAGAAGCAGCAAAGGTGAGAGAAGTGGGCTGAGCAATCCATGCTGGAAGCATGTCAGCTTCTGTTGCTGGCATCACAGGATCCTCCTCCCCTTGGCTTTGAGTTATCAATACCACATTAAGTTTAGCCCACATTCTATTCTTCTGTAGAAAGTACATTAAAAATATTTTCCTTTTTCTAAGGTGTTGGCCTGTCTGGCTCAGACTGTGCTGCAGGAGAATCACAAACTCTTCAAAATCTATACAAAAAAGCTAATTACAGAAATTCTTCAAGGGAGCTCTACAGATAAATTTGAAGGACCTAATTTTACAGAAATTCTTTGACACTTAAAGTAGTTGTAGGTACTTCTGTATTTTTAGAATATCATGTGATAGGCAAACAGAGTACTAGAACAATCCCACATTTGTTTACTTCTTTTGACTATTATTTTCTTAAAAACTTAAAAGCTTAAAAACCCCCTTAGTATAAGACAAGAAAGCTTAATTTTAATCTGTATGGGAAGAAAGCAGAAATTTACAGGCCAATTTACAGTGCAGGTCTGAGCTAATTAAACATCATTATTAACTGAACATGTTAATTTTGAAAAAATGGTATTTTACCTAAATATAATTTATCCAGAGAAATTTAAAGCTTCTCACATAATATGAATGTTTATAAACAATGGGCAAGGAAATCCTCTCTATGCTCCCACAAGGCCTGTCTTGTGCAGAAATCAGACAGTTAAGAAAACAAAAGTTTAGTTTGACTGTAAATGGTCGTAATTTGACTAACTGCTATAAATTGTTGATTTTGCTTGGATTTTTGTTTTCTTGTAATAATGTAAAATACTCAGAATAAGACCTTGCAGCAAAGAATAATGAGTAAGACACATTGAATCATTCTCATCTCCTAGGCATAGCATTCATTCATTGCCATACAGGCAGCTAAAGACGCAGATGCTGGAGAAGGATGGACACTCCTGGCCTGCCAGAAACAGCAGCTGCTTGGTGCCCAGAGGCTGTGTGCTGCTCTCAAGGACAGGCAGAGACTGAGTTCCATCAGAAATACCTCTGAGTGCACTTCCAGCCGTATGGAAGGGGAAACAATGAGCATAAAGGTAATCTGAAGAGCAGCACTTAAAATTATCATTATGTGAGTGCTTGTGAGTGAATCCAGCCATCACAGAAGGTTTGGCAGAGAGCATCTGACTATAACTGCAGGAAGAATTCTGAGACAGTAGGTTTTTTCTTATATGTGCATTCATACTAAATGACAGCACAAGTCTTTCAGCAAAGTCATGGATCTAAAAAAACCCGGTGACCAATTTTTATTCCATTTAGAAGACAAACAAAACTGGGCCTCATATTGCCAAAGAGCAAGCAGTTAAAAGCATCATATTTATTTATTTAATTTTAAAAGTATCCAATTAAGGTCTTTTAAGGCTTAATCATAACAATGCAAGAACTAGAATTTTTGCTTTTTTAATCCAAACTTATCACTCACAAGCTAAGAAGGTTCATAGGGAACATAAATGTGTTCTTCACAACACCTCAGCATCTTGAAAGCAGGAATAATAATGACATCTAAAGAATAACAGTTTAAGACACAAGTGGTTATAAGTCTTCCCCTCATAACAGTCACAAAGAATGGACCCAATTACAATCAAATTTAGAGCAGAATGGGGGTTTTACAAGCAGCAACATTAAAGGGCCACAGCATAAGACAAAGCATGGGTAGAGTGAGTGTGTACAGTGAAAGAATGACACAGGACCAGAAGATTGAAGCACTGAGATGACCCAAATGCCAAAGCCTCTGCTGCATATTCTGTAAACACTACACTCGGATAGCTCAGTAGAGTTCCCAGCATCACTTCTCAATCTGGCTATTCCAGTTGAGCATCTGGGCAGGATAATTTTTGGCAAAAAGGTGAGTTCTAAAGTTCCATTTTCTGTGATATCTTGCCTATTTCAGGAGGACTTACAAGATGATAATTTTAAAATGCTGAAGGTTTTAGATTTGCAGGATTCAATACTATATAGTTCAGACTTATAAAAGCTGGCTTTTGGTGCATGAGTGCAGCCCGTGATTTAATCATCTTGCTCTGGAAGACAGGACTCCAAACAGGCTCAATACTCACTCACTCTAATGGGATACTTCAGGAGTCAAAAAATTATCGTGTCCCTTTTCCATTTCATAGATTTGCAGTTAAAATAAGCCTTCATTTTCTATTTTTGTTTGTTTTTTGTTTTGTTTTGTAAAAAAAATTGTTTCTTCAAATGGCCATACCATGGTATTTTGGGAAATATCCCCAACATTCATTTTTCCATTAATGAGATAACTAAACAAAGGTTATCACAGCTTCTGCCCTTAGGCAATTTCCATAAAGTGTGTAGTGTCAAGCACCTCTGCTAATTAAATTCTGCCAAAGACATATATTGATTCTTTACCCAATTATTTATACAGTGAAATCTTAAACAGATATGGTACAGTAATTCATGTAAATTGGAACAAGATGTAGAACTCCCAGACTGCAGAGAGCTTGGGGGATCATACCTGTTACAAGTGCCCCTGTCCTCATCCCAAGCAGCTGTGATCTGTTTGGGGACACAGTCTCCTAAACAGTATTAAGACAGGGCGGAGGAATGCTAAACCTCCAGGTCCGTCAATTATGTACTTGCAGATAAGTAGTTCTAGCAAGGCAATGGTGAAATGTCAGAGGCCTGCGTTGTGTGACCTTGCTGTGAATGTGTGCCAGAGGTGAGGCTTTGTAAGGAACTTTCAAAGCCTTCCCACATACCAAGCAAAACCAAGCTCTTCTAGGCGTAGTGAACACACCCTGCTTGCTCCCCTGATTCCTGTCCCAGGGTGAGGAATAGTGCAGCCATATTCACCAATCCTCAAAAGAAGTCTTTCCTCTAGGACAGCCTAACATGAATATATTTTCCAATGCCACGCCTGACTGCCAGATTTTTCCACCAGAAAGTTTTACAGTAATTTCACGAATGTAAGCCACACCTTTTTCATTGAAGAATCCAGCC
>VRYO01001153.1:2330355-2383196 GCA_009812075.1 Sialia sialis | reverse complement strand
GCCTTTCTCTACCTGTGAAAATATGCATCTGGGCACAAATTGTCAACTACTATTTTTTAAAAGTCTAATCTTGACCAAATGCTGTTTTCCAGTTGCAGGGCTGATTTGGGTTCATTTGGAGATTTTTTGTTTGGTTGTGGTTTTTTTTAAGTTGCAACAACATGTAGATTAAAAGCATCTGAAACACACAGATTGCTACTGATTTCCCATAAGTGTTGGTATAGTCAAGCCTGCTTGGAGTCACTTGAATGTGGTGCCATGGAAGAAATACTTCTGAAGTACTGCAGTAAATGTCAGTGGGCTTTCAGTCATCTAGCAAAACACTCTGCTTGTGGTGAAATATATTCTTTGAATTTGGTCATTAGCATGTTGAACTGGAATTAAATCCAACACTGCCAGAGATGAGAACTTTCCTCTCTTCTGTGGAAAGCAGCCAACTAACACAGAGGATGGAAAAAGTGGAGAATTTACCTTGGTTTCCCGACAGTTTTCCCATACCAGTCATGTAACCCTTTGCAGACCAAAAGAGCATGAGTGAAGTGAAAGTGACTAAAACACTGAAAGGTCTTTGTATGAAAAAAAAAAAATTCTGCTCATGAAACTTCAATCTAGTTCAAAAATTTGTAATAAAGTAGTTTTAACAGATCTTGCAGTAATCAAGGGGCAAAGTTTCAGCTTTCATTTGGAGGTTGCCAAATCGAAACCATCTGAAACTCTATTCATTACAGACCCAAAACCCTGGAAGACAATGAAAAGAACACAAGACATTGTTTATTACACATAGTCTCATCAAATGCATGTTAGTTTGAATGGCTGAATGTTTGGGTTGGTAACATTGCAAACAAGCTCCTCAGAGGAGGGTGAACTTTGCAGTTCTTTGACTTCAGCTTGGCACTTGCTTCCAGTAATTTTTTTCATTTTAAAGCTGAAAATAGCAGAGGCATGAGCGAGAATAGCCTCCACTGGGTAGACTTTGTTCTATTCTTTCCAGGAAGTGGCAACAAAAAGAAATGACCTGTTGCAAATTCCCCGATTGTGCTGCAAGATACAAAAAAAGCCCCGAAGCTAATCCATGTCCTCAAGTGACATATGCTGCCTTTTCCTCTCCGCTGGTACAGGAAAGCAGATATCAAAGCACACAGCTCTATGGCAGACATTGAGAGGGAAACATTGAGAATTTGTGCAAAGCTGATAACCCCTGACACTGGCAGGCCTGGGGAAAAGCTGTGGTTCTCCCAGCTTACACAAATGCCAGCTGCTGGCATGAAATGTATTTGCACATCTCCAGGACATGTTTTCCTCTTAAAGCAAAGTACAGCAACAAGCAGCTCTGCAGGGGAGAACTTTGGGGTCCTTGGCAGGAAAGCAGCTGAATGTGAGCAGCAAGGAGCCTTTGTGGCAGATGGCGACGAGCATCCCGTGTCTGGAAAAACACACACTAAGTCAAGAGAGATCTTGCTCAGCCCTGGTGAGACCACATCTGGAGTGGCATCCCCTGCCCTGTGCATGGCAGGAATGGAGTAAATCCAGCAAAGCATCAGGAAATCCATCAGGCAATTGGATTATCTAAAATGGGAGGAGAGGCTGAGAGAATAGAGACTGCTTAGCTTCATGATAAAGCTCAGAGGGATCTTGCTGATGTACATAAACACATGGGAAGAAGCAAAGATGGAGCAAGACTGGATGTTGCCCAGTGAATGCACAAGAAACAATAAGAAGAAATTGAAGTACGGGAAGCTGTTTAAACATAGGAAAACACCAAAAAGATGCCCAGAGAAGAGGAAGTCTCCATCTTTAGAAGTGTTTAAAACCCAGCTGGACAAGAACCTATAAGCACAGATTGATTGAATAATTTGGCTTTTTTTAAAACTAACTTTCTGCAAAATAACTGTGAAATGTTGCTCTAAGAAATGTTGCTCAAAGACTTTCAATTGTTCAACATTATTTTTAGCATTGAACAATTAGGAAAAACCTCCACTGTTAACCTCATTTGACTTGAGTTCTTACGTATGACTCCATCAGATAACCAAAATAAGCTTATCAAACAGCTTTAAAAATATTTTTCCTGCCCCTTGACATTATGGGGAAATTGAGGTCAGAGGCTCATGGGTTTCATCACATTTTCTTGCTTGCCTGCAGAAAACAATTGCTTAATTTTCCTATCCTGTGTCTCTAATAGGATCAAAAATGGTTTGACTTGTGCTAAACCTGGTCCTACTTAGCAATGGAACCGGTGATTTTGCTATGCTACTGTAACTGTAAAAACTCAGTTCCTGACACTTTCAACATGTGCAGTAGATTTTCTCTGCAGTGAAATAAAAGGGAATGCAGCTATCAGAAGTGGTGACAATAAGAATATTAAGTCCTGACACACCAACAAAGCTTAAAGAAGAAACACAGCGGAGGGTTTGAGCTTAAATGCAGTTCCTGAGGCAGTGGGCAGAGCACATGGGGGAAGGTCCCAGTGGAGGGATGAGGACAGTGGGGACAGAAGATAAATCCCAGTAGTGACAGATTATCTTCCCTTAAAGGTAAATTCTTTGAAAGTACTGTGTTTGTATTGAAAGGTTTAATATAGATTTACTAGGCTGCAATGAATTTTTCATCTGGAATTTTTCAGTAGGCTTTGGTAGGATCTGTTCCTCAATGTCTAATGCTAATCTTGAAAAGAATAATTTTGATAGCATTGTAAACCATAATGCTGCTTTCATTAAGATCTCATTAGATGTTGGCCAAAGGCACAGAACTGAATATGTTATCTCTTCTGAAAAAGCCTCTGATTTTAGTGCTCTGTTTTTTCCCTTCTTTTTTTGGTGATAAGCCTAAAAATGGATATTTTGACACACTAGTGAATAAGTTTTGCTCCTTTTAGCACAGGGAGTGCTTCACAGACATTGGAAGTTTCATGTCTCTAATTTCCAGTTATGATTTATTTAGAGGAACTTCGTCAGCTGGTAGAAAACCATGAGGAAAGTATCAGAGAAAACAAGTTTCTCCAAATAATTTCTAACAGGCTTTATATGAGTTAGGTTCTTCCCAAAGGGGGAGTTAAGTCTCCTGGAGACCAGGAGATGAAGTTTTTGTTCTTGTGCATGACAGTAGATCTGGTCAGTGTGTAAAATCACAAAAGCCACAGCTAGGATCAGGTTTGGCATGAGAATGATGTCTAAAAAACTCTTCATGTGACTGTTTACCAAAGCTGCTTGGCAGGTGGGAAGGATTGCAGGATTCCCCTGGTCAGGAACCTTTCTGTGCAGGCACAGTGGCCACTCACTAGAGCCTCCTGGCCACCACTGACCTGTGGTGATACAAGTTCAATACCCCTGTACAGGATGAGTATAATGAAAGGAAAATAAATGCTTAAAGGTATATAAAGATGATAAAAAATAAAGTAACCTTTTCATGTGAATATACTATATTGAGGTTAAGATACATTATATCCCACTTGCTGTTCTCTTTTGTCTTTGAGAAAATACTTTGAAAAATCAGCGTAGATGCTGGATCTCAAAGACAACAGTGCTTTAGTTTCACAAGCTCACATGTGTCAGTTTGAGAATTAAAAACTTTGCTTATTTTTCAAGTCACTGAGTTCACAATGCTGTGTTTCACAAGAATAAAAGGTGTTAAATGAAATTGATTTTATCTCCTTACAACTTGATATAATTTGTCCAGCTACCACATTACTACTACTTCTCTCTCATCCTTTGAGAACTGGGGAAAATGTGATTGCATTTATTTTCTGCTATTTCATAAGTGGGGTTTTTGGCTGAATTTTTGTAGCCTTGCAAAACTTGCAAAACATCCACTTTCAATTATGAGCATGAGGGAGGTAATTTTAGTTTCACTTTAGAGGGAAAGCTCTCCCTTTCAGCACAGGGGAACATAATTGCTTTTCCTTTTTACCAGTTCCTCTTGCAAGTTGAATCTCAAGTTACTTAGCAGTGTTGCACATGTAAGGTGGGAAATAAGGACTCGTGCAGTTTGAAAGAACAGATTGGAAACCTGTTGGTTTGTTTTAGGGCCTGGAGCAGTTCACATGTTGAGAGCAGTGTCTCCCTTTCTGGGCTGCATTTTGTAGCTCCTGTTTTTCTTTCCACAAATTTGCTTTCTCTCCCCTGGTTTTACCTCATTGCTTGGGGAGATTACAAACTGTAGCTGAAGCAAGGCTGATCTGCATTTACAGTGCTTGGCACAGGAAGGTTCTGCTCAGAGATCAGAGTCACTGCAGCAGTGCTGAACAAGCAGGTTAAAAATGAAATGACCAATAAGGGTGACAACAGCGAGATTTGTAGGGGTATTTCCTAACATTGTCTAAGGAGGTATTTAAGCAGGGAGGCACATGTGAAATGGATTTTGAGAACATGTGAACTGGATTTGAGCTCCCAGCAGAGTTGGTTGGTAAGGAAGGGAGCAGAAATTGTCACTTGTAAGGTCATTTTTTAAGGCTGTAGGAAGCAGAAGGGTTGGAGGGCTCCAGCAGGCATCTGAGAGGGTGCTGGGTGTGGGCAAAGGCTGCACAACAGCAGGAGCCTTAAGGGACTGCACGCTGCAGGATAGGCACAAAGGATTGCAAAGAGAACGTGTCTCTCCCTTGTCTGGATGTCAGAACAGATTCCCAGGGCTCCCAGGTTTGTCAGACACAGCCTCTGCCCAGGTGGCACACACAGCTCATGAGGGAAGAGAATTCCCAGGGTAGGGATGGAAATCATCCCCTGTACCCACAGCAAGAGTGCTGAATGTCCCGAGGACTCTGCTGTGCCTGGAAATGCAAGGACAGCATTGTCCTGCATTCAGGCTGCTTAAAATCCTCCCCATGTGCTGGAAGGCTGGATAGGACTGTGGAGTGGGCAGCTTCAACCTCAGAGGATGAAAATGGTGCATTACCCTGTGTGATCTGGAGTGTAAAACTAAAAAAATACCAGGAGGAAAAGAGCAGGACTGTCTTGTTTTAGTCATGGCAATGGCTTGTTCTTAAGTGTGGTAAAATTATTTGTAATTCAGAGATCAGCACTAAAACCCCTGTACAAATCAATTATTGTGTATTGATGGTAAAAGCAGGAATCCGATTGCCTGTATAAACTCAGGATGAAAAAAACACATTAATCCTGAAGTAACCATATAGAGACTTTTAAACAACATCAGCTGTAACACTGAATCATGAACTATGAATCCTTGACTATGAATCCTTGACTAAGAATCTTTTGCAACCAAAAGTTCTCAAAAATGCTGCTGAGGAGATCTTTAATCTCCAGATACTTCATTTTGCCAAATCTTAGAGTACTGGTGATAATGCATTTGTTGACTAAGAAAGAGTTAGTGTTTTTTTTTCTTGTTTCAAAAAGTCAAGCAGCTATTTACTGAGCTCCTAGATGAAAGATATAAGCTGAAAACCACTAATTTACCTATTACTACTGGAACAGGGATGGTATCACAATTGCTGCTATGAACACACCGATACTAGGCATGAAGGAGATAATTCCATGGATCTAGCAAGCTTAGCAGGCACATTTGAAACTCATTTAGAGGATAACACACAGGAATGCCAAGGGAATATACTTACTGGTACAGAGTATATTCGTAAAATAATATATTTATCCCAGATTTCTGGGTTATTTTTACACTTAGCCCCAAGGAATGTTACAAACACAGTGTCAGTATGGCAGAAGTACAAAGCATTCTAAATGTATAAATCCAGATTATAATTTGGCTTGACTATGAAATATGTTGCAAGCATGAAATGTTTTGTAAAACTTCCAGAATTTTGTGAAACCAGAAGAATGTTGGTGCCAAGATTTACAAAAGGTGAATCCCGACTGCCAGGATTGAAAGAGAAAATGTGACTACAAGTAGTTGGGTTGATGTAAGTTTTGAAAAAAATCGTGGGAAAGTGAGGAAAGGATTCAGCTGAGAAGCAAAGAGAACATATATTCACAGAGTAGCTGCATAGATAAACATCGTTAAAAAGTTTTACTATGACATTTCAAATAAAAGGCTGCAAAAAAGTAAAGAGGCCCTTTGCAAACATTAAGCAGACATGAAGTGGAGGATGAGCTGGTTCGCAGGAGAACCTTAGAAAGCAGGTGTAGGGGAGAAATGTCATTTATTGGATTTGTCACTAGGGTTTCACAGTGGATTGTAGAAGAGTTAATATCCCTGCCCTCTAATCTGAGAGTGAATGTGAACGCTGGTAAAATTTTGTGATTGATGCAAAATGTAGTGAAATATTAAAAAGCAATACAGAAGAGAACTAGATTGTTTGCTTGCCAGGCATTTGTCGTAAATGTAGGGCTGAAGCTACTCTATCACGTAGGGGGAAAAAAAGTGAGCTTTCCTGGACAATAAGACTTATCTTGGAATTCATTACCTCCAAAACTGAAATGAAGGCGAGGGAGACAGAAACAGGGTGGAGATGTTTGTGTAGAGAGCACCAGTGAGGTGAAAGTCCATACACAGCTCCAGCACATCTCTGAAAAGAATGTCAAAAACTGAATAAAGCAAAGAATGGTTTGCCAGAAATGTTAGGTTCAGCACAAGACACTGGGTAAGGTTATGTTTCATTTGTTAAAAAGATAACAAGAAATAGCTTGTTTAGGGGGTTTAAATGAGGAAAGAAAACGGGGCTTTTACAGAAAAGTACAAACATTGTAATGAACAAAAGCCTGAGGCAGAAACACATTGTGAAATAAAGACACACCATTTTAACACAGTGTGATTGATTACAGGAATCTGCTTGGTTTTGTTGCTTGTGGCTGGAGGCTTTGAGTTGGCCGCTTGCTGCAGCCTGGTTTCAGCACACAGGGTCAGTGTGAGATCACACAGCTCTGCTCTGTGCCACATCTGGGTTTTGGAACGGAGGGCAGTGCAGTAATGCTGGGCCACACTCAAATTCCTCATCACAAAATATATGGACCCTTGGGGGATGGAGTGCAAAGAGAAGATTTAGTCATGGGAAGGAAGGAGAGAGAGCATTTGCTGTGTTGTCTCTGGTGGCTTAGCAGAATTTGTGATTGCTCAGGACTTCATGAAGATGCTTTAGGACATTTCTATTCTTACATGATCGGGTAGAGTCACCAGCTGAAAACAGGCATGCTGCTTTTCCAGTTTTATTGCTTTCCCTTGCCACATGGATGCTGTGGAGCATAATGTACAGGCATTCTGCTTTATACAGTTGATTGATCAACTTCTGACATGACAAGGAAAGGGAAAGTGTCATCCTATGGTTAAAGAGTGGGGCTTGAAATCATTGTGTCCCCCAAAACTGATGCCTCTGCCACAGACTTTGGGTGTGACTACAGGCACAGCACCCAATGGTTTGTGCCTCAGGTTCCTGCCCAGTAAAATTAACAGAAATGTGTTTATGAGGATAGTTCAGGGTTCATTTAATGCTAATACTATCCTCAATAAACAAGTGAAGGCATTCAAAATAAGTTGTGGTATCTTCATGCCAGTAACTTCTTCTGGGGTTTGAAGCCTTCCTCTTTATTAGGAAAAAGAGGAATGTTCTTAACTTGAGGAAAGTATACTTGTTTTTGAAAATAATATAATTTTAACTTACCTGAAAGTACTAACAGCAGGTTTAATTTAGCTATGAAATAGCATCAGCTGTGCAGCAGAGGTCACTGCTGCATTACTTGACTAAATTCTGCCATGTCCCTGATAGACCTGATCAAAAGCATTTCGAGTTCACAAGAATTGTTTGGATTTCAATGAAATTATTTCCCTGAAATTTTTATTTATTTAAAACAGAATAAGCACCAGATGAGCTATATACAAAGAACTTGTATTCCCAGGATTCAGCAGCTATTTGAAAATCCCTGGAGAGTTCACAGACATTTAAGGTGCTCTCACAGACAAATTTTTTTCTCAGGCAGATATTTTTTTTCACAGGTAGATATTTTCACATCATGTCTTTCACTGCTCACACACAAGAATTGACATGAATCAGCTTTAAAGAAGTCAGAGCAGGTTTGTGTCTGTGCTGTTCTGGAGACAGTAAGTTGGAGAACATTTAGGAGTCTACCACAGAAGTGAGCAGCTGGGAAGGAAAATAATGGAAAAGAGACAGATGAGTGATACTCTTTTGAGCAATGAAAAAAAACCAATCAAACAACTAGAAAACTATCCTCACAGTATTTTTCCTTTCAAATTAAAAAATTGTGAATGTGAAAAGCATTATAAATATTATTATAAATAATGTGAAAGGACCCCATCCCTGGAAGTGTTCAAGGTTGGGTTGGATGGGGCTCTGAGCAACCTGGTCTGGTGGAAAAGGGGATTGGAACTAGATGGTCTTAAAGGTCCCTTCCAACACAAACCATTCTGTGATCTTTTTCTCAATGTACACACTGTCAAATAGCATATTAATAAAAAACAGCTCATGTGCCATAAATTTGCAGTTCACTGTACCATAATAATAGTTATTTAAATTTACTTATCCACTGATCACCTTATAGACCCCTGCAGCACTTCAGCACCATTCTGAATTGAGGGAGGATAGAAGAGTCTTAAGCTGTGGTGGCAGCACTGATATTAACTCAATAGTTATATTTTTTTTCAGGATGCTTGTCTTGATGAGAATTAATTTAACCCAATATTTTACCCTGCACAGACTAAAGAACCTGGAAGAAAGATAAAGAATGTGGTATTATGTCAGAACTTTCATTTCCCTCATTTAAGCAGAAAGAATTATTTGTAACTTTAAATTCAAGTATGTAAATAAACATTTTGAGGCAATCCTAAAAGCAGTGAGCCTGCTGCACTTTAATATTTTTTCTTACTGTTTTTGGGGCTTATTTATCAATTTAATAATGGATTTAGAGGGTATTTGGAAATGTGATTAACTTCCTCAATAGAGAATTTGAATGAAAGGCCTTTTTCTATTAAAAGAAACAATAATTAACCACAGTCCCAGATCTCTCTGTTCTCAAACATAACCCTACAAGAACATAGCACAGGTAGGAGGAAAAAGAATTTTATTAACCTCCTTTGTTCCCAGAGAGCAATGCAAAAGAATTTACCTCCAGAATTTGGGTTGTGGCAAACCTAAGTGACAAAGCCTCACTGAAATGGAAGGGGTTGTGTAGATTGAAGGGTTTCACCTCTGACCAAGAGCTGGCAGCAGCAGTGCCCAAACCATTTCTGAGCAGTAATTGCACTGAGATTGCTTCCAATCACTGCTGAGCCAGGTTAGTAATAAAGTAAAAGTCTGGGTTTCATTACACAGGTCTCTACACTCTGGCTCCAGTCTGGAATGTTATTTAGGTGTGTCCTTAACCTCCCTGAGGAGTGTTGCAGAATTCAGGAGCTGCATTGGGAGATCGAGACTTGAGCTCTCAAGACCAAATCTACTGTCAGCCCTTCTACATCCCAGGCTCAGGTCTCCAAGCAAGACTTTCCTCATGTGACTGATTCTATTTACCTACTGGTTAATAGAATCACATCTTTGAGATGTGTTTTTCAGCAGAAAAGTTCTGGATTATTGGATCCTTAGCTCTTCAATACAAGTCACAAGCTCTCTCTTTTCTTTAACAGTTTACAGCTCTGTTGGTACTGTGAATCCTCAGGCTCCCTGAAAAGCCAGTCCAAGCTATTTATTCAATGAGCCATCAGCACAAACAGAGAAAAGGATAAACATAAACCTCTAACAAATGTGGATCTGTCCATACCACTGGAAGTTCTGCAATAGATACAGAGGATAGACCTCTAGTCATTAAGGATCTTGCTGGATTCAGTTCAGTTGAATATGGATTCCATCATCAGTTTATACATCAGTTTATACATTGTATAACTCTTTCCTGGAACTTCACCAAAATTTTAAAGAGTAGATTTTTGCATACTATGATCACACATAAGTGTTGGCATGAGATAAAAATTCCTACAGTTAATAAATAAACTCAAAATGTCCCAGGAAATCATAACATAAGCAGTGTTCCAGAGTGATTTTGGCACTTGTCCCTGGCCTTAAACGTCCTTTATGCTGTTCCATTATACTCTGTTCTGTTCCTAATTATTAAAGAAATGAAGCACCTTGGATAAATTCCTACCTGATGCTATTGGGCAAGTGCTGTGGAGACCTTTACATAATTGTCCTTCAGCAAAGATTAGCAGCAGAGGCTGGAGAGCAGAGTAAGAGCTTTAATCAAGAATGGGAATAAGTGCAAAAATGTGTTGGTGATTCCAGTGAGTTGCACTAGAGATGTGCTGCAATCACGTTGCAGTTAGCCAGGAATGTCTGGGGCAGATGGAGTGTTCAGCAGCACTGACACTGCACAGCAACAGAGATGAGCTTTTCTAGAAGCATCCAAGGGACTGCGTGCTCTCTGAAACCTCACCCAGAAACTCCTGAGTGTAGGAAACACTTGAGCTATAAAAGATGATTATTGATATACAAACAAACCAACCAAAACATTCCTTTAATATTTCAGTTAGCTCTTAAGTAAAGCAAAAAATGTGAGATATTTCCTGAGTCAATAGTTGTTCTTGCCAAAGGCTACAATCAGCACTCAGTCAAGAGTGGTACTTCATCCTCATGATCCCTGACCATGCTGAAATAGTTTTAAAACCTCCTGCTCCCTTGCCTGTGGTGTTCTCCTGCTTGTTCACCTTCCTTCTGATCATTCCCCTTGGTGTATCTTTAGCAGTTCTTCCAAATCCTTTCTCCACTTTTCTGTATGTGGGAGGCCCAAATGCTTTTCTTCTCTATTTTTTGCTATGATTCATATACAAAATTATCCACCATCACCTGTTGAGGACTAAGAAAAGTACCTTTTAATTTCTGTCTTCTATCCAGAAGACAGCCTTAGCTAAAAGTTACTCTTGTGAATAATTTAACCATGTGTGAAATTCAGCATGACTGACCAGAACAGTTGAGGCTGAAAGGTCACTCTGGAGACCATCTAGCCCAACCCCTGCTTAAATCAGGGTCAGCTAGAGCAGGTTACACAGGGCCATGAGCAGTTAGGCTTTAAATATGGGCAAGAATAGTCTACAAAACCTATTCCAGTGTTCAGCCCTTTACCATAAAATCAGGGCTCCACTTTCTCCCACCTTGAGCAAGTAATTTTATTCATGTCCCTGTGGAGGTCATTGTCCTGCATGTCAAAGAGCTCACTTTGGTCTCCAGGTTCTCATTCATTCTTGCTGCAGAAGAGGTCAGTCTTCACCAAAACTCATTCTCCAGCTGAATACTTAGACTGATATATTCATCCTTTTCCCTGATAAAAGGAGTCTGGGAATCCAGAAGGGTTTATGGAAATGTGTTTCTTTTAAAGTCTTCCCAGCCTGCTATGCTGGCTTAGTCTTACTCTTTTGTGTCAGTTCCCAACCTGTGTCTGCTTCAGTAGAAGTGCAAAGTGCAGAATAAAGAGCCAAATCAAGAAACTGTGATTTTACAGCATTCTCCTATTCAGTCTCCACAGAGCTCTGCAACAGCCTTTCATGTTTTAATACTCATTATCATGCCTCAGCCCCTTCCTCTTTGGAATGAGCAATCCTAATTTTTTCAGTCATTTCCAATGTCACATAGTTCTCAGTTTCCCTTCTCCAAGGACTGTACTTTATTTTCTGTATATTTATTATGCTTAAACATCATGTGGCTTGATTCTTGGAAGTGGGAATAAAGATTTGCCTCATGTTTTCTGGGCAGACTGGACAGGATCTGAAGGCAACTTTAAGAAACCGTAAGAAATTATAAAAGGGAAGTTCTTAGGGTGAAGTTTGGGAGACCATTTCATTATTCTTGGTTCTGCACTAAGCACACCAACTATTCTAGATTATCACTGATGATATCTCGAGCAGAACTGACTTTTTCATTCCTGCTGGAAGTTTGTGGTGTTTTACTTTGAAACCAGCATATACTTAAGTCTTTGTGGTATCCTGTGCATATCATACTGGATGGAAAAAGCTTGCACTGGCATGTGAGTGAGATCATTTGTGTATTTAAATGCCAAATTCATGTCATGAGCTATAAGCACTAATAACAAAATACATTCATGGGCAGATTTATTTAAGTTTCTCTGGACAGGTTTAATGTTGGTTTGCCTGTTGTTGTGTACAAAGTGCTACATACTTTAAGTGACTAAAATGACTTTTTAAATCCAAGTAGTGAATCTGTCTCTAATCTGTTTCTGGACCAAAGTCCCAAGCAGAAAGGTGGAGAGAGCAGGAGCAGTGAGGGCTGTGCACAGCTCAGGCAAGGGCTGACAGCAAGGTCTGGAGTTAAATGCAGCTCCTGGGCCAGTGGACAGACAGCACCTGCATGGACTCCCCAGATGATGCTGATGAGGGAAATCAGGACCTGTTGGTGCTCTCAGGATCCTGACCCACTCCAGCAGGTAGAAAAAAACTTGCACAAAAAAGGTTTTGCTTTTGTAAATGGAAGTCGTGTTTACAGCCTGTGAGACTTCCCTGGAAGTCCAGGTTATGGAAATTGCTGCCCACAGAGCATCCCTTGCCACCTGGGCACTGCTGCTGCTATCTCTAATTTTTGCCCTCTGTGAAAGAAAGTAAATTATTGGAGGTGCCAGTGAAGGAGTCTTAGGAATTTGTAGAGTCAGAAGAGGTTTAGAGGGTCAGACAAGGTGATAGGGAGCAGCTCATCCTCACATGAGGCTTGAGGCATTTTCTGCCTCTTGAGAATAATTGAGCTCTTCTCAGTGTTTGGTAGCTTTGTCATGTGCTCTCTGCTTTGCCCAGAGGACATGGCAGTGGAAAACCCGTGGGAACTGAGTTCTGTATGTTTTATTACAGGAAGCCATACAGCCAAATTCAGCCTCCTCTTGCCCAGGGAATGATTCCATGTCCTGCTGTGCCAAGCAGGCACAGTTTTCTGCTTCTCTGTTGTCTCCTTCAGGAGAGTGATGTGATGAATGCTAACCTGCTCCTGCAATTCAGGGACCTGTCTTACCTGTCCCCGAATCCAGATTTCAGAGCTTCAATGTCAAGTTTATGTTTAAAGTTTTTTAAACCCAAAATTACAGTTATTACATTGTTCAGAGCACTGGCAGGACAACAGAAAGGATTGACTAGAGATCTTATTTCACACAGAAGAAAATTGACTTTATGTTTAAAACTGTTATGTTTTTATGTTTTAGCTGCTCTGGTGACAGTTAAATCTCTTTGAGCTGAAGGTAATATTAAAAATCCTAAGTTTCTCCTGAACCACCCCCAGCATGCTCCAGTTTCTGCCACAGTTATTCCTTCAACAGTGTCTGTTGCTCCTGAAAACCATGTTGTCTGTGCTGCTTTCAGTTCCACAGTGCTATTTATCTCACACTACAAAATTTTTAGGGACTGTTACTCAAGAAAATCTTATATAACATGTCTTCCCTTTCTTTTGTTCTTCCTTTTATCTTCATTTAGAGTTCTGAGGCATGATTCAGACTGAATTGAATAAATGAATTTTTGCTGATATTATTCAGTTAGGGCCTGAGAGTTAGATGCCAGTCTTTCCAAAACACATGTATCTATAGATGTGTGTGCATTTATAAATCCAAAAGCTTCAGGTGTGCATTAATAACCATGGAGATGAAAATCATCTCTTTATCCATACAGCACACAGCAAAATGAGGAAAAGCTAGCCACATTCTCCTGAATGTGCTTATTTTTGGTATGGAAGAATGAGTTTTAAAGTATTAAGATGATCTTCATAAAGTGATTTATTTCTTTGCCTTCCTGATAGGAGTCTTGATGGAGCTTTCTTTATAGCTGTGAAATCTGAGGGTAGTGTTTAATGCTCCTGGGCAGCCTCACTGGGATCTCCATGGCCCAGGAGCCCATTTAACCTCAATCCTGGGCCTCTGTGGATTTGCTATTTTGCTATTTTTGCCTGCCACTGCTGCTTGGTGCTCCTGACCTAGAGAGTGATTTTTTTTTTTCCCCTGACCTTGTCACCATGGTCCTGTTCATCAATCCCTGCCCTGCGCCTGACCTCGGCTATCCTCACTGGAGCCAAGCTGCACACTGAATTCAGGTTTGACCTCGGCTCACCTCCTCACCATGAGCGCTTCTCATGATCTGGGCTCTCCGATGGCCCTGGCTCTCCTCCCTTGACTTGCTCAGAGGTGGCTGCAGGCAAAGTTTCAGGACCATTTTTACAACAAACCAGCGATTTTCATGAACACCCGTGATATTTCGCTGTTCTCACTCAGGCTGGAGTCAGTGAAGTATTTATCATAAAGCAAAGTAAAATCCCAGCTTGTGCTGTGATGGCTGCTGTTGTCATTGGAGCCACAGAACAAAGCCTTTTGCTGTTCACTGCCTTAGAGAAGATGCAAACAAGGTTTTCTTTTCAAAATGGTGTTTGCTTCTATTCTAACTGACTGTCACAAGAAACAGCGTGTTGATAAACTGCAGGCAGAGAGTGGGCAGATGTGAAACCACTGACAGGAAAGGTGAACAAAGCTTTTTCTGTTGCTGATAATTATTAAATCATGTTCTGACAATCCTTTGCTTAATTTCAGCATTTGGGAATAACAGTGGAACACTGATTTCTGGGTTGAGATTTTAAGGTGGGTATGGACATATCCAATGAGATTAAATTCCTGCAGGAGCAAAAGGAAGTTGTTGCTTCCTCTCAGTGCCAATACTTCTTCATTTTAACTGCAATGCTGACTTGATTTTAAATACAAACATAAATTAAAAGCAAATGGTTTTAATCTTTTTTATTTCCTAGCATTATAATATAAGATCATATATAGTTCAAATAAATATGGGTCAAATAGCTCTTGAAGCTCATCTGAAATTGTATAGGAGTAACATAATCTGTGACAGCATAATTGGATCTGAATCTTCTGCTGAGTGATCTTCTCTATAAATAAGTTTTTATTCCCGATCACAGGGGCTGAAATCAAGCCTTAGATAGCAGTGCTAGAGTTGCAGTAACATCCAGCTGTCAGTGCACTAAGTGTAGAACTACTAACATAGGTGAGGCAAACTTTTCTATGTGAACACTCAGTTGATCTTTAAAGCAATGTTAGGCAGCTGCTGTGAGCAAAGTTTTGATTTTCCAGTTGTATCATTCTGCCAAAAACCTTGAAGTGTGAAGTGTTGGTAACTTGTAACTCTTGCCTTCATTTTTGACTGAGAATGCCTTATGACAGCACTCGAGTTTGCTTTTGGGCTATTTTTAAAAACAATTTTTCAGTGATTCTCAAAGTAGCAATTATATTGGAATCCATAACATCTGCCAGTTTGTAATCTCTGAAACTAGCTGAGGATTTTCCCAATTAGGTGACTTGAAATCACATCTTTAGTAATGTCTTCTTACACTTGGTAATGACAAAAAGCAAAGGATTTCTGGTAGCTGAAAAGTGAAATGTGAGATAATATAAAGATGTAGTGTAAAACATGCTGATCTTTCTAGGATTGCCTCATGACTGAGGTAAACTAGTTAGTTATCTTTGGAGTGGTGTGTGTACATTTATCTTTGGGAACCATAACAGCATTATTACTGTGCATGAGCAAGAGTGATATCACCTTCAAATGAGCACTCCTCATACTGGACTGGGATGTTACAAAGTCCTGTAGTACACAGATGTACACATGGTAAAATTTCTCTTCTGGAACATTACTGTTATCTCTGTATATTTTTAAAATTGTAAATTTAATTGCTTTTCTTGCTTGCACTTATGCTGTATGGACTGGAGCTGAGTGCATTATTCATGCTGCAGTTATGGAGCCAAGTCCTGCATTGGTGCTTTCTTGGGAACATTGTGGTGCAGTGTGGGCACAGGATTTGTTCTGCCTGCTGTAGCTGATGCTATATTATTTCTATTATTTCTATTATTTCTATTATTTCAAATGCAAATTCTCCTACATAGTACCTGTCATCCAGAAAGTACCTCATAGCAGTCTAGAACTCTCCTGTCACACCATCTACTTTTATTTGTTTGTTTGTTTTTTGGTTTGGGGGTGGGTGTTAGCTCTTTTGGCTGCAGTGGAATGGTTTCTGATTAAGCTGGGCTCAGTAAATTATCTTCACAATGTTTATGTATCTGTAATGCAAACACTGGAGTGAGAGCCAGCAACCTGTTGAATGTTGCTGTATTTTTCTAATTCCTCAGGCTGTAATGATAAAATCTGAATTGGACCATGATATCTGAGTTTCTCTTGCAATTGGACTTAAAATGCCTTCACTGGTTCTTTTGGTTGCCAGTGTCTCCCAGTAGCTCTGAGTGACCTTCCAGTTCAAGAATCCTCATGGAATCCCTTCACTACTTAAAACCAGATGCATTGTACAGCTCAATTTGTGATGTGCTGCTTTTGATATTTCATTGTCTTAAAGCCTGGAATGAGGATGACATCTGCATCCCCAGGTACTGACCCTCTGATGCAGCCACACTGTGTGATCTCATCCTGCTCAGCTTTTGTGCTTGTGATGCTGTTTTTCTTGGAAATTGCATCTAGATAAGGCTTGGTCAGTCCTGTTGTGAAGCTGTGTGAGATGAAAGCTTCAGGAGGTATGGCTGCAGGCCACTCATCACACACATCAGTCTTCTGAGTGTGTCAGCTGGAGTTCACAAGGACCATGCTGGTTTTAGAGGAATGACAATGAAATACCACTGGAAGAGAGGCATTATTTTTGTGGAGGGTAATGTATCTTATTGATGCAATACTAGTGTAACTGTATATAACTTTAAAAGCCCTCAAGAAACCATGAATATGTAATTCTGGAATATGCTCAGTTTCTTCTGTGGTGTTAGTATACCAAGAGCTGAGATTTTCAGATTACTCATCCAGAGGCATGAGTAATTTATGAAAAAGGCCTCTAATTATGTGGTAAAAAAAATCAGGTGTTCTTCATTATATGTCTGTAGAAATGTTTTGTTTAAACTGTTTGTGTTAGCTCTTGAAGCTGTAAAAGGGATTGTGATCTCGCTTTCCTCAGCACTGTACAAACACGCTTTGAAAAATATTCCCTGCCTAGGCAATAGAACTGCAATCAGAGGACAGGAAATTCTGAGAATTCAGAAAATGACTTATAGAAATCCAGAGAATGACTTGTAAAATATGATTCGAGTCTGGAAATAACCATCTGGTAATTTTTATCTATCAGGTAGTGCTTTTGTTAACTCTCAATGTAAACTCTTCCTTTCACACAGATTGAAAAGTCTTCTGTTACTTCTCTGCATTTTCCACCGGTAACTCTTTATGACAGAGTGATTTTGTCAAGACATAGGACTTCTAAATCTTTCTGCCCATTGTTTTTAAAATCACATTCAGAGTTTAAATGAACACTTTTAATAGCTAGGTATAGCTGAGAAGTGCTCTGCAAGGTGTCTGTGCTAGTGTTTGAGTGCTGGACAGTGAGTAGAAAATACTCAGGCAGTTATAATGATCTGTTTAACTGAGTAACCCCTGATAAGGACAAAAACCTTTTTATCTCTCATGACTTAGTGCTGATCTCACTGAGGATGCAGAGGTCAGTGTGAGACCATGGTCTGGGCAGAGCAGGTGCCCTGAGCCATCAGTCCACACTGCCAGACCAAGTGTGCCCCTGCTCCTCTTCCAATACTGGTCACTGTCTTGGAAAGCTGGATGGTTCTGCAAAGTAACAGACCCATTCTTGAACTCTTGGATAGGAGTTTTTCATCTTTGATTATGTAGTGAAACTGAACTTGGAAATGAGAGCAGTGTTGTCTTTATTACTGTTGTCTTTATTGAGTTCAGCACTACTTGCAGGTCAGCTTCTTATCTGAGTTGCCTTACATAAGTTTTTTCCAGATCTTTCTGCACACTCTTTTTTTTCTTTTTTTTTTTTTTTTTTTTTTTTTAATAGCTAATGAAACACCCTGTATGGGGCAATTAGAATGAGAGTAAAAGTAAATGGAGCTTGCTGGCAGACATTTAATGAGTCAGGGAGGAGGAAGCCAGACAGAACACAACTGTTCAGTATGGTCTTATCAGCATGGGTGAGGGCAGCATCCCAGTTTTATCAGCATGAATAGAACCCTGGAGCTGAAAGGTTAAAAATGTACCTGCCAGTCTCAAACTGGCATGTCAGAAGTTGTCTGCCCTTCTTTTGTAAGGGGGTAAAAATGTGCAGATGCTTGGGTGGAGAAATTAGAGTCCATCTGTGCTGCTCTCAGCAGCAGTCAGGGGATTTAAAGAGCAGCTGAAGATGTTTCGAAAGCAAGAAAGGGATCTCTGAATGTGTGCTTGCACATAAATGGACACAGCATGTGGTGGACTGAAGCAGACTGTTCAGATCAACTCTGAATTATTTGTGCAGGCTGCTGCTCTGAGCTAGAGGAAGAAAAGACTTGCAGCTATAAGTTAAAGAAGCTGCTACCATAAATACAGCTACAAGAGCATGGAGGTTTCTATAATCTATTTGGTTTTATTTACTAACTCAATTTTTTGCACAAACCTTTAATACTCTTGCATCATGTAGTGCTGTGTGTTTACTGTATGAGCAGTTGTGCACCTTGTTTTATTCTCTTGGTTTCTGGGAAGAGTCTGAAGAGGTTATTTCAGGACTGGCTAGGAGTACATCCGTAAGAAATGGAGAGAGACTGGCAGTTCACAGAGGTGTAGGTTGTACTTTTTTAACTGGTAAGTCTTACTGTGTTTTACCTCTGTACATGGGATTATAAAATTTTTGGGCATTCCTTTGATAGATGTAGGATGGAGAGAAGCTAGTGTAGCTTAAAGCTCTAGAAAAGACTTGTGTCCATTCTTAATATTAATTCAGTTTTTTACATGCTTAGAAACTCAATATGTCATTTAAGAAAATGTAAAAATCCTGCTATAAAAGCAGCAATCTGATCCTAGTTTGAGTAATCTTCGCTTTACCAGGTTTCTTCCTAAAACTGTGAGATTACTGCCTTGGTGTGTAGAAAAACATTGTACCATTTCCTGTGTTCCAAAATCATCATGAGATATCAATTCTACAGGAAGACTAATCCAAATGCCCTTGAAGCTCTGTGGAATGTTTACCTTTGCTTTGACAGCCCTTTCTATTTGTGTGGTGTGATTTGGCTCAGACCCCTTATTCCCAAAGCAAAAACCACAAGATGTTCCAAAGTTTCGGTGGTGTTGACAGACACCTTACCCACCAACAGCCTCCTTCAAGTTAGTGTTTCAGATGAGGAGATTGAAGGGAGTAATTAGCATGAAGGAGCTGTTTTAACAGCTGAAAAACTTTATTGTTTTATCCCTTAAAGACTGACTGCTTTGATCAACAGTGAATGAAACCTGCAAGAAAATGATCCTGGTTTTTGTGACAAATGTAAGGAGCTAACTGGGTAAGGTAGTATGCAATTCTGGCAACTACCTTATGGTATCTCAGCTAACAAATTCCCTTTGTGATACCTGATACTAGATTGTTATAATTAAACTCTATAAAGTTGAAATTCAGGCTTGTTTTCATGTATTGCTCAGACGCTTCTTGTAGGTTTTGGAGTTCTTTCAAGATAGCCTCATGTTCATAAGGTTACATAAACCAGCAAGGTTTTGTATAAATTAGAGGGAGGTAGGACGTGGTGATTTCCTCAGCAGCCAGGAGGGCATCTCTGGAGGTGTGGGGTGGTGTCATTCAAATGCAAGTCACCATGATCTGTATTTCCCAGTTTTACAGCAGCTCTGTGATGGGCAGTGTCCTGTGGAACAGCACGTGCTGTGTGGCACCTCTGTCTGCTGCTGCAAGCTGGCTGCTGCTGAAACCAGCAGGTTTCCTCCAAGGAGTTATTGCACCTAATCAGCTGGAGAGATGGGTTTGTTTCCCCTCAGGCTCTTTTTCCCCCTCTGCCAGCTGTACCTAGTGAAACTGCCTTCCTGTGCAGGCACATTCTGTGATGCACCAAACACTCCCTCGGCAAGTTGCTGAAATATCCGCTCTGCACCAGTGAATATGCCAGTACTATTCCCAAAGAGATATTGGGCAACTGATTTCCACAGACTTTGGCAGAATCTATAGAAAACTGGAGTTGATATCAGGCAGGAAGGGTTTGACATGGGGTTTTGCCTGACTCAGTTGTTTCATTTCCCAGCAGAGTCCCAAATGCAGGCTCTCTGCTTCAAGCCATGGTACTTTTGACGAGCTTATACCTGTACCATGGCATCAAGCCATCTTTTGCAAGTTTCAGAAAAGAAAGTTGCCTCTTAGATGAAGAAATATGGAACAAGAAAAAAAAAATAATTTGGCAAGTTTCAGTGAGGAATTTCTGTAGGGAAAAACCCTTGGAGGCAGCATAGTTGCTGTATGTGAGTCATCTGAAACACATAACATGAATTGGGTAGTAAAGTAGTCGTCCCCATCTCAGAAAATTAAGTTAATTATTATTTCTGGATGATTAGAAAGAGTAGGGGAGAATGGATAGATGTTTAACAAGTTGACCTTCCAAAGTTCATGGGAGTAATTTCCCAGTACAGGCTGAAGATAAGATCAGAAGCTGTGAGACAAGCATGCCTCCAGAATAAATGCATAGAAAGAGTTATAACACCAAGTCCAACAAATAAGCTGAAGCAGACTACTTGTTTTAGCTGTTCACATATATACTAGGAAATAAATGCTTTTATATTGGAAAATATGCAGATTTTCTGTAGAAACTGCAGTTCTGTTGGAAATTGCAACATCTTGGGGAGATGTGAAACTGAGAAACAATGCAGATATAAAGATGCAGGAATTTCTGTATCGCTGCCTGTGCACAGGGGTTGTTGGGGGTTTTGGCAAGCACCACTGAGTGCTGTGAGGTGCACTCTGGCCCAGTGATGCTGCAGGGTTCAGGCACTGAGCTGAGGAGATGCCCTTCCACAGAACATGCCTGGGCACAGCTTGGGTGTGCTCCAGGCTGAAGGGACTGACAGATGTCTCAGCCCAAAATGAACCCACGGAGAGCTTGCAAATGGGAATTAATTCCTGGGGGATCGTGTGCTAGAACTAAAAATGGACCTGTATTGTAAATAACTAATAAATCACTTAGTCTTTTGACTTAGAAAGATTAGCACTTTTAATGAGAAGGTCAGTAATTGTGATCAGGTGACACAGGTTGGTTGCCTGTAGCACAGCAAGAAATCTGGATAATTTTTTTCCTAGAGCAGCCCTGTGGCTGAAGCACAGGCCAGGAGATATGGGTTCATTTCTTGCCTCTGTTATGGCAATGAATAAGCAGACATTTAATCTCTGAACTGTTTCTGTATCTTTAAATGATTAAAAGTATTTGTGTGATAACCAGTCCCACCTAGATGTGAGTCAGATGGGACAGATTTACACTGTTAAGGTTAGAGCTGTTCCTTATTTTATTTAATTCTCTTATTGTCTTGTAAGAGGATTCCTGCTATTACATGTTCATTTGTGTGCCACTTGGTTATTTGATTGGATGTTTTCCTTTCTTGCTACGCTTTTGTGTATTTGAAGTGAATGGTGCAAGCTGAGTGCACTCTCAGGATGCAGCTCAGTAATGACACTCCAGCTTTTATTGTGTTCCAAGACCAACAGCAGTATGGTGACAGCTGGGCAAGTGTGTTTATGCTTCCCCAAATGTCAGAACAAGGAAAAAGCCATCAAGGCTTTATACTGAATGCGTCATTTGCAAAATATGAAAGCACTGCAAAGCTGAGTGAGACTCAAAGTCTTCTAGCAAGGCTTTATGGGAGATAAAAAAAAAAAAAAGGCATTTTCTGCAATTGTGTTCCATTGTAATAGTTTGTGTAAATGGCACATTCAAAGGTGTAAAATATCAGAAAAAAATGGATGTACGTATGGCAAGCTTGCATAATTCTATAAACTAAAATTATTTTCTAAAGTTACTTTTTTTCTCATTGTGTCTCGAGACCAATGAGTAGCATAATAATTTTTATTCACAGGCTGAACTGATGAGTTAAGTGAACTGTGTACTCAGGCTCACAATGTTAGAGCATCAAGAGGGGTTATTAGCACTGCTGTGTGGGTAGCAGACAGAGAAGCTTTGCTCCCCCAGGGCCAAGAGCCTTGTCTATGTTTCCCAGGTACAATAAGCATAGGGAGTGTTCCAGAAGTCCTGGGCATCACCTTTGTGCTGCTTTATATCCATTGTGTCCATTCCAAGGAAGGGAAGGGTTTGTTCCACACAGGCTCTGTGCTACCTGTGTTTTGTGTGAATTCAGATGTGTGTGAATAACCTCCACTCCTGAGGCAAACCCAGAAGAGACTTTGCATAAGCTCCTCATGAATGCTTTATTGAGGTGAGAGGACAAGAGCAGATCAAGATCAGGCCAGGGGATGGAGTGCAACAAGAGCTCTTTGAGCTTCTCTCCTGTGTTTACCTAAGGCACCTCCCTCCCGAGGTACCAGGTGAGAACATGCTTTTTCCCACATGCCTGCCCTTCAGTTGTTTTGTTGAGGTTTCTTTGTGAACAAGGAGTATCCAGAAAGTCTCCAAGGTTTGCCACTTTGCTTTTTATCAGGCATGTGGCTGACTGCATTGGTTTGAAGAAAAATCTGTGCAATGCTTCTGTACTGTCCTATTACTTCACACTTTTGCACAATTCCTATGGGTTTTCTCATTCTCTGGCACAGGTCCAGGCAAGGAGGCTCAGTTAGAGTAGGGACAAGTCTGAACTTGACTCTAGGGTCAAGAAAAATAGTCCTGTGGAACTGTCAGCTCCATGCTAACTGGTGGTGAAGCAAATTAAGTGCTAGGAAAGGATGGAGGCCAAACCAGATGGTAGATGCATGAACCTATGGTTCATCTGTGCTAAGATTTGTGGGTTATATACTGTTTTTCTCATCTCAGCATATGAGATGAGCATCTGGAGAAGGTAAAACAGGTTGATATAGAGTGTGGAACAATTTCTTTGTTGGGAATAAGTCAGAAGACTGAGAAATACAATAGAAAGGTATAATATGATGCCATGGAGAGGGATCAGTTGTGCAATCTCCCTTTAGTGCAAGTACTAGAGGCCACATGTGAAATTACTGGGAACTGGATAAAAACAGATGGAAGGAACTAGCAAGAGAACAAACCTCATCATTCTTCAGGCAGCTGGCTCAGCTGCAAGTACCTGGAGGCAGGGGAAACCAAAGACAAGCATCACATCACATCACACTTGTCCTGTGGGTGACTGCCCAGGGGTGACTGCCCATGGCCACTGCGGAGGGAGGGATGTGAGGCTGGATGGACCTCTGGGGTCCCTCTGGCCTGAGCTGTGGTGTCCCAGGAGGCAGGGCAGGCTCAGAGAGCTCTGGTTCCCCAGGCTGGCAGCCCGGGCACGGCTCAGGCACCGGCAGCAGAGACAAGGTCACAAGGCTCCGTGACACGGCAGGGCAGCTCTGATGTGCAGCTGCTGCTGACAGCCCTGAATGTTCCCCTGCAGGGTGGCAGAGTGCAAAAAAGGGTTTGAGATAATGCCCTGGTGAGAGCTGCCAGGGACAGATACCAAAGATAGCCCAGCTTGGGTCACCTTGGTGCCACATCACGGTGCCCTGCCGAGCACATGGCAGGCTGGGCTGATAGCAGAGCCAGGCTCCTGTGTCACTGCACTGCTGCCAGAGGGTCACTGCACATCCAGCCCCAGCCTCTGCAGCAGGGATGAGTCAAACTTCACATTTTCGCAATCAAGATAAATATTGACCAGGCAATGAGAAACACCTCCTCCTTTTCATCTGTGCTTGGGATGACTCCGCTGTGGAAAAAAATAAAAACTGCAGCTGGCCTGGCAGCTGCCACAAATGTGAGGGGATTAAAAATAATTTATCTTGATAAAATATTTCTTTTGATGAAATATTTATTAAAAATATTATTTCTCTTGATAGAATAATTATTGACAAGAGTGTGTAAAACTAATCTAGAGTCTCTTATCTGTACTCTAGAAATAGCTGCTTGATAGACAAAAAAAAAAAGCACACTAAAAAAATCCAGCAAAAAAGCCACCACAAAAAAACCCCAAACCAACCAAAAACCCAGCAGAACAGAAACAATAGAACATGAACTAAAGTAATTCAAGCAAAAATACACCTGAACCAGAAATCATAAGGTTTTCTTAGAATAGCTGGGGATGAGAAACAAGGAAGATATTTGTAGTGAAATTTCTCCAAAAGCAGAAGTACAACTTGAAAAAGATCTTGGGGAAATTGGATTTTAATCTGGTAGAAGCTGAGTATGTATATTGACAGATAGTTCTGAACACTTGTTTCACTGACCTATGTTCAGCTTTAAGCTTTGACATGTGCAAAAATGAGTGTCAGTTAAATGTGGAATTACACAAATTGCAATGTGTTTCCAAACCAAATACTTTGGGGAATTAGTAACTGAATGGCTTTATTCTTCTGCAGAAATCCTGCCTCTTTCTTACCTGTAAATCCATGGTGCAAAATCTTTTCAGACCTCAAAGCGAATATTTTTTATGTTCCTGAGACACAGAAATGACCCCAGAATATATGTATGTGTTTAAAAGTAGGGCATGCTGTTTTACAGGAAGTAACAGCTCGTTTAGTTTTCCAGCCACCTTATGCTAGCCTAGAAACAGCTATCAATTACGGGGGAGAAACCCTGACCTTTGAAATAATTTTGTTACACTTCAATGCACTATTATATTGTTATTGTTATTATTGCTGTTATTGTTATTGCTATATTGTGACTAAATGATAAGATTGTCTTTGTAAAAGATACTGGTTCACCTAGTTTTGTGCAGAATAGTCCCAGAGAATTTTAAATTTCACTCCTGGCAGTCGGTGTTGGACCTACTGTGAAGGGAAATTGGGGTCCAAGGAAATGTCACTTCAATTGTCTTTTAGTGTGCATGAAAGGACTCTAAAGAAGAAAGAACTTGCGTGCAAAAAGCACTTAGAACTCAGACTCTTAAAGTTATGGCAGAAAGGAAATGTTACAATTCAGAAATATCAGATTGGCTAATCCTGGATCCAAGCAGGTGTTACCTCTTATCAAATCAAGTTCTTAAGAGGAAGATGAAAATAAACCCTGATGGTAGGAAGCTGCAGGATAACTCTAGTCCAGCCCTTTTCTAAACTATTGTGCTCTGCTGCAGAAAATCTTATTTTTCTTTGACAAAATTTAAATTTCACAGAGCTGCCTGGGTAGCTCTGGGTGCCTTTAGCTGTTTCAAAGCCTTTTAGGAATGCTACGAAATCCTTTATCTTGATTAAGTGATTTTTGGTAAGGTAGAGAAAACTGAAGTGGGGTTAAAGAGCTGATGAATGGCTTAAGCTGTGGCAAAAAAATGAATCCAAGAAACTCCAAAGGCTTGCTGCAACCCTGCTTATGAAAGTTTGTGTTCCTGAGTTAAACGTGCTCACAGCATCACATGCTTCTTTTCCAGCTTTGAATTACTCACTTGTAAATTCCAGTTTTGCCCTAAGGGGAAGTATGTACAGAGAAGATGCTCAGTGCTCACAGTTCAGCTGTACCTACTACTCCCAGTTTTCTTCTCTGTTATTTATTCCACTCAAGAAAACATGAACATTAACTTTTGTTGGATATTTTGTGCTTTGGGACATACACACACACCACAGTACTCTACAGAAGTTTATTAAACTAATCAGTTGATAAATGCCCATGTAGAGTAAAAGAACATAACTAAATAATGACTGTAAGACTGTAGAAACTAAAGGCTGTGTCTTCAATTGATGCAGCTCTCCAGAACTCATGCAAATATTTTGAATATATTGACATTTAGATAAAAGGAAAATTCCCAACCAGTTCCATGCTTAGTTTAATCTTTGACTAGGTCATGGCTGCTGTTTGTTTGACATGAAAGTGTGTTTACTTTTTCCCCAAAACATCGATGCTGAGCTCCTGATGGAGGTCTGGGGCAGAGCTCGTGAGCTGAGCTTTCCTCTGCCCGTGGCATTTGGGGAAGGAAGAATCTGCAAAGATCCAGTCCTGGGAAACATGCATGGGTGTAGTCCCTGGAGCCCAAGGACTGCCCCTCTTTGCATGCTACCAGTTTTTGAAAGGAAGCATGTGTGCTGGGAGGTAAAAGCAGCCTAGATTTGGCCATCATCCAGCCATCTGAGAGGGAAATGGAGATCCTGGCCCGTTTTCTGAGGAAATGCCTGCACAGCCACTTGGCTCTCTACTACTTCTCCACACAGATACTTGACATGTAAACCATTATTGCAAAATAGCCACTGTTGCCTTCCCATGTTGTACTGGGAATGTTTATTTCAGGGTGTGCTTATAGGGACTCGAGCACTGCCAACATTCCCTAAGCCTGGACACACTGCAGGTGTGGGATGCTCCAGTAAGGCACTGGCACTGGAGTGCACGTCGTGTGCTGTGCGCAGCCAAAGGTGTCCCTGTGAATGCAGACAGCACAGCTTCACAGCCCTCCTGGGTGGTGTGACTGATTGCCACCTCCACAAGTTCATTTCTTAACTTTTTAAGAAGGCCGATGCCCCTGGCCAGTGAAAATATTTGGTTTCATCTCATTGCTGTAGGAACACAACCCTCTTCAAACAGGCAGGGGATGATTTCAAGGTAATGAAATGAAAGCAGGGAAAAAGAAAAATCACCATCTTAAAATAGTTCCAGCAAATTGTAAGGTTTTGGGGTTTTTTTTGCTTTTCCCAAATGATTTCGCAAGTTACTAAGACAAAACCATTTCGATCACTTATGTGGCTGGGAGGTCAATGTTCCTGTGAACAACAAAAGGGTGCAATGAACTTTACTTCTCTTCCCTTGGACCCAGCTGCCTAAACAGTGCAAAAAGGGGTATGAACACTTAACAGATATGGCCTTGGCAGGGACATGGGAAAGTTAGGACATGTGGTCTGGTCCAAATCTTTCCTTAGAGGAAGCCATGTGAAAGCACAAACACATGTAGGAAGTCACAAGTTTAACTGAGAGCAGAACTGGGTCTCGCACTTGCAAGCTGCCTAAGCTGCTTTTTGTGGCAGACCCAGCAATTGTCTGGGATTTCCCAGGCTTTTTACCTCTGTCATTTAACAGAGCAAGTCACTTATCTCAGACATCTCACAGGTGATATGGCCACAACTTGCTGCTTCTCACTGGGGGCTGCCACAACGCTTTCAAGGAGCATCTTGCTGATGTGGTCTGGGCTGTGGTGTTGGTGACAAATGTAGGTTTTCTTAGTCAAGGCAAAAAGAAACCAGGTAAACTGTCACGGTATTGATGTCAAACCATTTACTAATATTACAAATGTGGCTCCTAGTTTTGGTGCATAAGCTAACATATAGCTCTTAGCTTTTCTGGGTGATAAAGGTGGAGATGCTGTAGGCAGCAACAAAGTGAAGCTGGGTTTTAGAGACCATATGGAACCAAAATACTTGATCGGATTTTCCAACACTTGATTTTGTATTCTGTCTTAGATTAAATGATGTGCATTCTGTGTGTGAGTGAATGGAACACTTAACATTCTCTTAGGCAGAAAACACGCAGAATTTTAGATTTCTGTTTAACCATAACTGAGAGAAACACTGAAGCATCAAAGCACTACTGTGGCCCATGGAGGATCACACTGGGAGTGTTCCTCTCATTATGAAAAACCAACAGAACATGAAGTTCTAATGAGTGAAACAATGTAGTTTGTCAGGATAATTTAGCACAGAGTCTGGTACACCTTGAGGCTGGCTAGAGGGAAGGGTGGATCCTGGACAGGCGCTGTAGGAAAGCAATGAATTCTGACACCAGAGCTTAAGCTCCCCCAAATCAAGAGGCAGCAGAATCAGGGCTATCTGACAGGTTTCATGAGTAGAAGATAGACAAGTAGAACTTACATAACCTGAGGTGCAAAGTCAATAAGTAACAAGGAAATTTCTTTCTAAGGAAATTAGGGGTTGGTTCAGGTGCAAAGTATTCCAGTGCAGTGTCATGGCTTTGTCCAGAGATGTGTGCATCAATTCAATGGCTTTGTCAGCTCAAGAAAATGTAGAAGTGAATTGCATAAGTTATAGGTCAAGGGCTAGCTTCAAGGCCAACTACAGATTACTCAATTACTTCTAGAAAGTTTATCCAAAGTGTTAGGATGAATCATTTGTTTGCAGTCAAAGTACACAAGGAGAAACAGTTAGTTTGTGATGTGTTTCTTGGGATATCAATAAAAAAAGAAGTCCCCAAATTGCTATGTTCAGTGGTCTTATTGTACAAGCAAATAAAGGACAGCTGGTTATTGCACATGGAAATTTCCTGTAAAGAATTGTGCACAAAACTATGATATAGCTTGTGGTTTTGGAAAGACATCCTGCTTTTATTCGCAAAGGTAATAAAGATTCTAGTTGTATAAATTCTAGTAGGAAATTGAGAGGATCTCCTGTTTTTTACAGAGAGGTAAACTTTATTTCTGCAGATTTGCACACATAGGAAGTATTTCTTATTTTCCTTAATTCAAAGCCAGCCAAAGCATCATATATGGTTTTGTCTTGTATCTACGGTTCCAGCAAGTATGGACTTGAACATCTTTGCTCTACAATGTTTGACATGCAACACTGCAATATATTGAAGACAGATTTGAGAAACCTAGTAACAGGGCAGTCTTAAATGACCTAAGCAAACAAATGCCTTATTTCCTCTGAAAGCTTAATTTTTCCACGGCTGACATGGACCCATTGGTTACATGCCAATAAATATCTGAATACTGAAAATATAAGACTTTGCTGTCAAAAAATCAGTATGAGTTATTTAAGAGCTCTGTGCAAATGCTTGGATAAAGGCCCAGGAAACTTGAGAGCCCTTACCCCTCTCTCTCTCTCCCCCCCCCTTCAGTCTGACACCATTTACTGAGTCAGATTTTTCAAAGGATTGACTGGCAGCTAAATTTTGAGTGAAACAGTGGCTTCACATTTATTAGAACAACTTATTCTGGTGGAATTAAAATAGAGTATTATATTAAGTATTCTGCTCTGATGGGGTCGTGAGAGTAGAGAAATCCTTCTCGTGAGCTGCTTTTATCTTTTAGATCACATGAATGAAAGTATGCATCTTAACTGTGTATCAGCAGCCCTGATTTCCTGGAAATTGTGGTTTCCAAACAGATGGCCTCAGAGATAAACGTGTGCTGCATTTACTACTTGACCTGGACACTTTGGCACAAAGCTATTTCATTTGTGAAGGGCACTTTAAATTTAGCAAACCAGATCGATTATTCCCTGAATTGAGTAAGATGCCTTGGATGAACTCCCTGCTGGATTCTAAATTTTATGGAAGCAGTCTGACTCATTTTACTGCAACCGTGCAAAAGGCTTAGAGTATTTTATCTTACTGAAGAAAAAGAAATACCAACTGAAATCAATATTTTCAGATCCACTAGGTATCTGTGATGCCCTGAGGATTAAAAATTGAAATATTTGTTCAGTGCAGGACTTCTGACAGGCATGGTTCTGTAAGCCTGCTTTGGCTGCGGACACACAGTCAGCTGAGCATTGCTAAGGAAGTTTCTCTACATCATTCATTCAGGAGCTGGGAAGGGAAATATTCCTGCTGACTCATGCTTATTGCTATTTTCCTTGCTCCACCTCCAGGCATTTTGGCTCCTCCTCCCCTCGCTTGCTGCTGGTTGCCTACGATATTTAAACAGCTGTCTTAGAGCTGGGAGAGGATTCCAGGCTTGTAGTTTGGTTTGCTGTCCTGACTGTACAGTCACTTCCCTAAAGATCCCACCTCTCATCAGACCTGCTGCTAAAGGTAAGGAGGCTCCAAATCACTGCAGAGAGCTCTGTCTGCTGTGCCCTAACATCAGCTTCTGAGGATCACAGGGGTGATTTTAGAAAGGTGTTATTATTACCTACCACAAAGTTGAATTTTTTCCACATTTAATTGTGTCTGGGGGGTAACTGGCCTGACATTTAAGAGTGATGATACAAGGAGAGAACAACTTCTGAAACTTGGAGGGAAGTATAACATGTAAAAACTGCCAAGGGAAGTATAACATGTAAAAACTGTCAAGATCTCTGCTTTTTTTTTTTTAAAGTACTAATTAATTAAATATTAAACTAGTGAAATGAGTGAGTTGATGAGGAAATTAAGCTGAAGCAAGTGATTGTTGCATCTGTGTTTGAGTTCTTTAAAACGGAAAGAACCTTGTTTAATCTCCCCCAATGTTTGTGACCCAATGCACTGCTCTCTTGACCTCCCCATGTGCTGTTCAGCCACACTTGGTGATTCTCACTTCAGCAATCCCTCATGGCTGTGACAGGGAGAGCTATCTGCACATGGCTGGTGTAACCTGGCTTTTTGATTTCTCCAAGATTAGAATGTCCTTGTCTTGCTAAATGTGTCTTTGCTTTTTCATTTGCTCACTTAAAACCTGTTCCAGGCTCACAGCTTGGAGCTAGTAAGAGCCACACTGAGTGAGTTTGTGAGTTGTGGTCCCTCTAGACATGAGGCTGTGTCAGGAAGCTATGCAGAGCTGGGTGCTTTTCAGCCACAAACAATTATGTAACATCACACAGACACTGGAATGCTTTGGAAGCAGCAAGAAGCCAAGTTGTGAAATTTGCTGCATTCTCCCAAATGAAGAGAGGAAAGGGACATCTATTTAAAGTAGGAAGCTCAAACAGGAGCCAAGTTCAGTGCCACTTAAGCTGACTAAGTGTGAGTGCCCAGCAGCCTACACTACATAAAAGGAGGGTGAGAGGAGCAGTGTTAAGTTTCTTGCTGTCTCAGGCTTTTCCTGGTGCTAACTAGTTCAGTGTAGATTTACAATGAGCTTCAATGTCCTATTGCTTTCTAATGGCCTCTGCAAGAACAGGCTTTCCTCTGCTACACTGCCAAGGTTATGAGGTGCAGGAGTCTAAGACAAAAAAAAAGTTTTTGCAATAATCCATCTTAACATCTAATAGCAGGAAAGGTGAATGTTTGGCCTGAAACTAAAATGCCTGAGATGCTCTGAGCCCAGTGTTACTCCCAGAAATCAAACCTTTAGCCTACAGGATGGGAATAGCTATTAAAAGGTTCTGCACCTGATGCACTTTCTACCTAGAAAGGAGAATAAATAACTATGAATTATACAGATGGCAGCTATAGGATGTGAAAAGGACTTCTTCCTTTTGTAGAGAGATGCTTAATGGTTCATCTTGTGTTGATAGAATTGTCAGTGCCAAATCTTCAGGTAGCACTAAATTGTTTTGTGAACCCAGGTACTGAATAAATCCATGGTTTAAAATGGTCACATGTGTGCACAGATCCAGCTTCAGCAGACTAACAGTTGTGCTCCTCTAGCTATTGAAGCTTGTTCTAATTCCAGAAAATTCTCCTTTTTCTTGTGTCAAAAGGTGCAGAATGGAGGGGGAGGGTGTGAGGAGCAGGGAATTATCAGTGAGGCTGCTGCCTCTGTGCTTTATCAGGGTGGAGAAGGGGGGCAGTGTGCAGTGGCCAGGAGCCAAGGCAACCTTCCTCTAAAGCAAACAGGACTGCCAAGCTGCCTTCTCCTGCCTTGTGCCTTTTTTGTCTCCTTCAGGCTGCCCCAGAAAAGTGCTGGCACACAGTGGCATGACTTTGTGCTCGCTCCTGACAAACGGGCTCGCAGGCTCCTCATTTGTGTGCTGGCTCTGCTGCTGCCCTGGAACTGCTGCCATGTGCTCTCCTGGGCTGGTTCAGCATTCCCTGCTTCCAGCAAAAATCCCACAGATGTGCACGCAGTTTTTCCACGCATGTTGCTGCAGGGAGCAGAAACCTGGAATATTGCTTCCAGAGATCTTGCTTTCCTCTGGCAGGCTCACAGTAGTTTCACAGAAATAGGATGTGTACTCTGTGTTAGGAAAACTGCTAGGAACTTGTCTTCTTGTGTAATGCAGTCATGGAGAGGGAGTTATTTGTTATCATGGAGAAGAAACTTCTGCTGAGCTGCAGCTGGGTGCTGTAGTTTGCTGGATTGAGGGGAATACCTGACTGCTCACACCAGTGTCCTGCTCCTTTGGCAGTCCCAGGTGCTAGTGCTGAATTCTACCAGTTGCAGCTCTAGAGCTTTGTGGGAAGGAATTATTTGAGGGTAAACTTACCCCACGGTCTGCTGAAGGTAGTGCAGGCTTTGGTTAATGTGGCAGAACCTACCCAAAAGGCTGGGGAGATCCTTGGGTGGTTGGGCTGTGGAGATGCTTTAAGGGGAGTTCATCTTCTGCTGTGAATACAACTACCTTTGAGTCTCAGTGAAATTGGGAACATAAGCTTTGTTGAGATCCAGCTCTCTTCAAAGCTAAATGCTTCAAATTACTTAAATTAGAAAGCACAACTATAATATATTTTAAGTGGTTCATGCCCTGTCAGGCAAAATACATGAGAGTCTCAGACTAATGCTTAGTTAAGTGGTAATAGACACCCAGTAAGTGTTACTAAACTGTGATCCAAAAATTTGGACAAGGCTGCTGGTTTTGAACTCACCCAATAAGGTTTATGTGATGAAGCCAGTGCCCTGGAATAGAGCTGTGTGATGGCTGTACATTGGTGTGTGTGGGAACTGTCACATCCTTGAAAGCAAAGGCCCTCAGAACACTCCTGCTCCAGCCTGGAATTTGCAAATTGTAAACTCACTGCTGGTGTCCTGGCTGCCCATTCAGTCTCCAGGGTGCTGTGCTTTGCTGGAGTTGCTGTGATGTAAATGTCAGTTTAAAGAGGGGCATTACACTTGCAGGAAGAATCTGCTGCAATGCCTGTGTCAGAGGTTTGATGTGCCAGACCTCATGGGAGTGTGTGGTGCACTTGCCAAAGAGCTTTCTGCACTTGGAAAGGGTGTGCAGAGCGTGCCCTACTGGACAAAGTCATGACATTCCAGGGATTTTTTTATGAGCTTTCCAAAATGAGAATAAGGTTTTTATAAAAGAGAGTATTTTCTGTAGAATAACTTTAAAACTTACGTTGAGTTTCAGAAATCTCATGTTTTTTTGTGGTAAAAATAACTTCTCTAGGCTAGTGACAGTAGAGTTGAATTCTATGGAAAACCAAAGAAGTCATTGTTTGACGTGGTAGGATTCCTGCAGGAATGGCAAAAACATTCACTGTTCATTGGATGTCTGAATAATTAGATTAGTTACGTAGATTCCACTCTAATCACTCCTTATCTCCAAGAAAAACTATGATGCATATTTGTTCAAAGACTTGTTACTTACTTGTTCAGACCTAGAACTCTCCATTTTCTGGAAAATTAAGAAAGAAGGTTCCAAAACTAAACTAGCACTTTTCAAAAACTCTATAGTGATAGAATGGTACCTGTTTGAAAATGCAGCCAGGAGATTTCCAGCCTCTGGCCAGAAGACTTGAATCAGGTTTACTTTACTTATCAGTAAATGCACAAGTTACTTTAAAAAGTGTTTATGATAATAATATGTTTTTAACAGACTATGGTCAGACGTGAAGTTTTTATTAACAAGCTGCAAAACTTAATTTAATGTAGTCAAAGGGTTACTAAAATTGCCAACTGTCCTGGAGTAACTGGAATTCATGTCTGGAAAAGAAAGATAACTGCTCTCTCCCCCTTTTGTGGTGCATAATCAGAGAATCATCCTTTGATTTTGGGATCGGGAGGAGAAGACGATCAGGAGGTCGGTCCTGAGTGGGGAAGTGCAATGTGACAGTCTGCAGTGCAAGGGTAATACTTCAGATTAGCCTGAGTTTGTGGGCTGGAGAAAATCTTGTGGGGTTTTTCTGGTTTGTTTGCTTATGTGGTTTTTGTCAAAAAGTTTAAATAATTCATAAAATATTTCTTTCAGCAGGTAGATTCCAGAGCATAAATGCTTCCGGATGGGAAGATGCATCCATTAGTGACCAGACCCTCAAATAAGAGTGGGCTCAAGACACTGCCTGTTGTGATCATAGGTAAGCCTTCCCCTGCCAGCACTGCAGTGTTCTCTCCTGCTGCTGTTGCTTTGGACTTGATTTCTTAAACTACTCTTCCAGTTCCACATGTTCTCACTCAAACCAGAAATGCCTGACTACTTTCCCAGACGGCCAAACTTCCTATAGCTCTAAGAGAGAGACCTCTAAGAGTTGTGAGAAGTAAGAACAAGATATTTCACAAATTAAAACACATACCTATTTTTAATGGTAAAATTGGTCACCTTTGAGCATCAGTTCATCTGAGCCTGCTCTTTCTCTATTGGATATTTAGAAGTATTTGAAACCTTTTCAGTACCAATAATTAATCAGCTTGCTGTGATTATCTGTAGAGCTTGAATTGAAGGTAATTTGTGTGAGTTTTTTCACCGTTATGTCTGTTTAGAAAGTGTTCCAGATGCTGTTAAGGTTTCTTGAAATTTTCCACCAATTTCTTTAAAAACACGAGTGAGCTATAGTCATTTTTGTACAGATTTAGTAGATCACAAAATGCAGTTTTCTAGGAGTTAAAAACCCCAGGTTATACAGTAACTGTCTTGCCTCCCTGGCAAGAGGATCTTTGCAGTGGGTGGTGATTCTTGGAGCAAAGCAGTGATGTCAGTGCCTTCTGCTCTGACCAACCTTGAGCTGTGCAGGTGCTGGACCTTGTTCATCTGAGCATGTTCATGCCTTGCAGAGCTGGCATCGAATTCAAAGCACCTGAGGGAGCTGCTCCAAGGTTAGAGCCCTGCATTAGTCACCCCTAACCCTTGCTAACAGCAAGTTTGACAAGGATTCACCTACCAGCAACTTCTTGTCTGAGGACTTTGTGCTGCTCAGCTGTACAAGTCTCTAGGTGGAAGGGGGATATTTTGGTACCTCCCTGGTGTGCCTGTGCAGGGGACCCAGGGTGGAGATGCCACTGCAGCCCCAGCAGAAGCAGGGTGAAGACATGCCCTCTGGGGAGGCTGTTGGACTGAAGCAGCCCAGCTGTTTCACTGCAGCTGGACATCAGTGCAGGAAGATTCCAGCTACTCCCCCAGGCCCTGCTCCAGGAAGGCTGTGTGCTCCCTCAGCTGTGCTGGCAGCCTCCTGGAAGCAGTTGCATTGTACAATAGCTTGAGCCACAGATGTTCTTGTGAGCATCCATCAAACTCAGACATGGCTCAGAGTAAATCCTCTGTGTTGTGCACTCAGGTGGTGAAGTTTGGCTTAGGCACCTCCTCGTACTTCCTAAAGCAAAGTAGTAACCTGGAATTTGTTATCTTTTACTATAGCTGCAGTTGACTTTGTTTTTAGTGTCTGTCTCTGTTGGTTTTGGCTAACTTTCCTACAAGTGGAATATTCCAAACAGTGACCTGCAGCTGCTGGTCCGTGCACAAAAGCACAGCAGCTTTTGTCTCCAGCTGTGACATGTACTGCCCTCACATACCTTAGGGCTGGCCTGCAGCCCTGAATTCCCTCCTTCTGGGATCCTCAAGGATCAGCCTTTGCCCCAGTCACCCTTGCAGCATTGGCACTGTGTCAGCAGGTGCTGTCACTTGTGTTCTCCTCCCCTCTTCGTCACTGCACTGTCACGGTTGTTGGCCACACAGCAGCAAAGCCTGGGCAGCCAGACAGGCTGACAATTATAAATATATACACTGTGAAACATTAAATATGCTGGAGAACAGCCTGTGCAAACTTTCCACAGGCTACTCTCACTGGGCTTTGAAGTCACATATATCTAGTTTTTCCACTGGCAGTTGGGTGGTCAGCAAAGCAGTTCAGCCTACATCAGCCTGGTCAAAGTGCTGTTTTCTAAGGGCTTGTCTTGGCGTGGCAGAGAGACTCTCTCCTTAACACTCTGCAGTACCACAGAAGGGCTGGCTCCCATTTGCAAGTGTCCTCAAGACACATTAGTCAAAGCTGCTGTTGCCAAATATCCCTTAAAAGATGGAATTTCTTGCTGAGAAGAGCTGGTTCCCCTTCACTTCAATAGTCACTCTCTTTTCTGGATCTTGTATCCTGTGCACAGTGAGCTACTCTGCACTGGTGTGAAATCAGTACATGATCAGCTTCTAAACCTCTAATTTTAGAGAAATAACTCCATTCATCACCATGCTAGAGACTTCAAGCTTCAGGTGAGGGCAATCCCTGACTTAATCCTGTGTCTTTTCAGCAAGTTCTGAGGACCTTGCAATGCAGATAGGAGCAAGTGAGGTGAGGGGTAAAATGACTTCCCCAACTCCATCCAATAGGTCCATACTGTAACAGGAAATCCCCTGGATCCATAGCAGTGTCATATCTTTTGAATTGATCTGAATATTAAAAAAATACTTCTCAAAGAATTGTTCTATCTCCAGAAGTGTAAATTTTTCTCCATTGTTTTTTAGGGAATGGACCTTCAGGAATCTGTCTCTCATATTTGCTGTCAGGTTACACCCCTTACTTCAAAAGACACGCTCTTCATCCTCATCCAATTCTTCAGAGAAAATTGGAAGAGGCACCAGAAGTCTCTGTTTTGGATCAGGTTTGTATAAAGATAAACAGTATGACATCCCATAAAGCATCCTAGGGGTGTATCATAAGTGATTACCTTGTTTGGATTTTCAAAGTACACAGAATGAGCCTTAAGCAAATTTTGCTTTGTAATCCAGCTGTCCCTTGTATGAAATGCCAGCACTGCTGCTCAGATCCTCGAGGCAGCCCTTGGGCATGAACAGGTCTGTGTGCCTGTGATGAGCTTCCCAAGCCCACCAAACTGAGCAGAGGTGCTGGAGTAACAAGCAGTCTGCTGCCTGGCAGTGCAGGCACTTTGAGCATCTGGGCTTTCTCTCTCTAGGATTTGGAGTATCTGTCTGAAGGCTTGGAGGGACGATCCCACAACCCTGTGGCTCTTCTGTTTGATACTCTGCAGCGTCCAGACACAGACTTTGGTGGGACAGCAGAATCTGTGCTCACCTGGTGGCATGAGCCTGACAGAGCCATCCCCCACCTGGTCCTTGGCAGAAATGCTCCTGGAGGTGCCTGGCACGTAAGTGAATTGGAGCCAGCTGGGGTCTGGGTGTTGTGTAATAACCAGATGTGTTGACTGGAGAGAGAAAAGCTCCTCTAAAATGCCAGTCAGCCGTGTTACATTTTGTGTATAGTCCAGTGAAAGTTTAAAAGGAAAGCAAGCCTTTACATTCCCCATCTCTTGTTCTTTTTGGAGAACATGGATGGTTTCATCCACGACAGCACATCAGAGGAAGTTACCAATTTCATAATCTGTGCCATACTGAAACATGGAAAAGTTGTCTCTTGCTTTTTACATTTAAAAAGTCATTTTTCTCTGCTTCTTGTTCCAGTCTATAGAGGGTTCTATGATTACCCTGAGCAGAGGAGAATGGATGGGACTCCCAGATCTCCCTTTCAAAGAATGGTTAAAGCAAAAGAGAAGGTGAGATATGCATGTAGGATCATTTGCAAACACCTGGAGATTTTTAGAGAACCTGGAGTGGACTTCTTGAATGTAGCACCCATCTCTTATGGGTGGTTTTAGTGAGAGAAAGGACACCCTCCTATGCCCCAAAGCCGGTCCATTGTACAATGAGTGATTCAGATAAAGTTCAGTGCTGCTTGGAATGTGTCCCTCTCCACACCCACTGAGGAGATTAATCCATGACCATGAATAAAGCTTGAAATTGTGGTCACCTGGCTTCTACTGCTGCTGCCCCTAGTGACAAGGATAATCAGTTCAGCTGCTGTGCATTCTCTGAGTTGCTGCTTCTCTTGACATGTGTCACAATTAATCCTAAGAAGTCCAGGAGTTAAAAATGGAATGGAAGCAAGATATGAGAGGAAGGCTTAAATAACCAACCATGTTCTTGGGGTTAGGATTAGTGCTAGAGAAAGCTGCCTCTGCAACAGCTTCTGAACCTGACTGTTAGCTCTATATGTCAGGAATAACATTGCTGAAGTTGGGGAAACTAGGTCAGTCTTCTCTGGTAGTGCCAGGATAGATGGCTCTAGGGTACATTCAGTTCAAGAGGGGACAAATTCCAGTCTCTTACTTAACTGCTGCTTGACCTTTGTTTGTGCTTTATTACAGAGGCCTCAGAAACAATAGAGCCACAGCAGAGGACATTGCTCAATATTACCAACACTATGTGATGAAGAAAGGACTGCAGAAGAATTTCAGATGTGGCACTGTTGTGACCTCTGTGAGAAAAGTGAGTGCAGAGAGCATCTCCAACCACACCCAGAAAGATCTGCAGGAGGATAGTGGCTCACTCTGGAACTCCAATGAAAAGAGTACAGAGGTCTTTCAGGTGGATGGATTTTTCAAAACTGTGGAAGGAGATAAAGAGCCCTTCTCCATCTATGCAGAGAATGTGGTTTTGGCGACAGGAACGTACGACAATCCTACCTGGCTCGAGGTCAAGGGAGAAAACCTTTCCTATGTCCACCACCAGCTGTCTGCCCTGGAAGAAGCCGTGAAGAACAACAGTGTTGGCATCATGTCAGACCCAGTCTTGATTGTAGGTGCTGGTCTGACAGCTGCTGATGCGATTCTCTTTGCTCACCATTGCAACATTCCAGTAATCCACGTTTTTCGGAGACGAGTCACTGATCCCAGCCTTATTTTTAACCAGCTCCCCAAAATGATGTACCCTGAATACCACAAAGTGCACCAGATGATGAAGGAGCAGACAGCTGCCTGTGCTGGGCCCTATGAGCGCTACATCAGCCTCCCTGAACATCACGTGCTCTCCTTTGGCAAGGACAACAAATGCATCCTTCAGGACAAGAATGGCTGTCAGAAAGCTTATAAAATTTCCATGGCTCTCGTTCTGACTGGCTCAAACCCCAACCTCTCCTTTCTGCCAAATGACGGCATTGACCTGGCAGTGGACAGTGAGCAGCCAGTCAACCCAAAGAGGAATCCCATAGATGTTGATCCATTCACCTATGAATGCACTCAGGAGAGGGGGCTCTATGCCCTGGGACCTCTGGCAGGAGATAACTTTGTACGCTTTGTGCAGGGAGGGGCTCTGGCTGCTGCCAGCTCTCTGTTAAAGAGAGCCAACAAAAATCCCCCCTAACGAAACCTCCCATCCCTCTACTACCTGGATGTATTGGTGATCTTTCCATGAAGCAGCAAATCATCTGATTTGTATATCCTCAAATCTAAAGGCCATTCCTTGTATTCTTCAAGGTTATATGGAGAGTTAGTAAGTTCTTGCTGAGTTATTTGAGAAGGTTATTACAGGGTGAGTCCCACACACATCAGTATCTTCAGTTCTTGAGAATTCAAATCCTTTTCTGCATTGCTGTGCACAGTTACTGGGACTGAAGCTTGTGTCTGGGAAAGCAAGGGGCAAGATAGGAATTGCTCCTCTATCTGAAACCCTCCAGGTGACCCAAAATTGGATTGAGGAATCAATGTTAATTATTTTCAGATAGCAGGCCCACAACACTGTGTCTGTTGGTGTCTTACAGTGTTCTGTCATGAAACAAAGTAAACTGACCTGGTTTTTTTCACTCCTGTGGTTTGGCTAAATGTTCCTGTTAGGCCAGAAATCATTGCCAGGTGCTTCAGGTACCTCTTTGGCACATGGAGGGGTACTCTGCAAGCAAAAACTGACATACAAACATTCAAAAATGTTTTGTCTCACTGACACCAGCAATAAGTAATATATGATTTTTTTTTTTTTTTTTTAATCAAGAGATTCCTGTGATGGGTTCTTCTCCTTCCTGAGAAGAAATGGTACTGATTTGCAAATAATTGGTTTGCCATCTTGTAGCTTCCTGCTTTCTAAATCCTAAACCTGTGACAGCCAAACTCTTGGTGGCTGCTGTAGAGTCAAGCAGAACTAAAGGAGAGCTACAGGTCTGCCTTGGAATTGCCCACATACTGTATGGGGCTTCTGCTGCATAGAATATTCTGGAAATGTGCAATATCTTATATACTGGGTGAATTACTAATGTGTTGTGTTTTTTAAAAAAACTTGTATTATTTGTATAGGAGGGAAAATGGCACAGTCACTTTTTTGGTAGCTTTATGCTATATCTATGTATATCAACTTTTTATAAGTTTTTCTAAAATATTTTTATTGACAGAGTATTTTGTAACAGTTTCAGTCTGTTCTGAATGAGCTGGGGTGGATGGCAATGGTGCCTTATGTAGTAAGTAACATTTTCAACAGGGGCTTTCAAACCTCTCACAGAAAAAATTGCAGTCAGCTAATTTAATTTGATGTAAAGACAGACTCTTCTCCCTGTCTGCACTGAAACTCACTGACATCACAAGTCTCTGAAAAACTGAGTGGATGAGACATCTGTAAATGAATTGGCCTCAAGTTGTGATGTGGAAGGGGCTTGTCTGTAATGTTACTGTATCACACTTGAATCATTTTTCTGACTGATTATTCTTGTATGAAACTTTCCAATAAAGTGATTTCAGACTTACCTTGTGTTTGTTTTAACTCTGAATCTCTGACCCAGAGAAGGCCTAATGAACTATTCATCACCATGATCCTCGGCTGAGTACCAGGACATGGTTTGTGCCTGCTAAATCCTTCATCCCTCTGTCACCTAGGAGGACCCTACTGTGAATTTTCTATGTATGTTTGGCTCTCCAGTAGGATGAAGAACCTTGTAAAGTGCCATACCTGTCTCTTGTGACACTCAGACAAAGCCAAACCAGGCTCTTTGCCAAACTTGTTCTTGCCTGGCGGACCTTTCATCTCTTTCCTGTCTGAAAAATAACCCCAGATTACAGCCTAGACCAGTAAGTCAGTTAAGACAATTTAGGTCAGAAGGAACATTTGATGATTTCTGGTCCGACCCCACTAAAATTAAAGTTGGACCTGGCTGATCAGTGCCTTGTTGGGGAAAGCTTTGAATATTTGCAGGACAGAAATTGCACTGTTGACATTTGATTGCCTCATTCAACCTTTTACCACCTTTGTTGTTGAGAATTGTAGAGTATTTTCTTGAGAGTTGAATTGTCCCTCTTGCAGCTTATCTACAGCCTCTAGGTTTGGTGGTTTTGGCTTTTTTTTCACTGCACAGCTCTGAGAGGTGTGTCAACGTGTTAAAACATCAATACTCACTCTTGTCTGCAATCTGAGACTGAAGTGTGTTTTGTGAACGCAGAAGAGTGGAGGGAATGAGTTTCCTGGTCTGTGTCATTGCTCACTGGCCAGAGGGGTGGCAATGCCCCAGGGCTCTCTTTGGCAGCATTACTCTACATGAGCTGGTACTTCCCTCTGATTCTGTTATCCTGGCAATGTGGGCTTTCCAAAGAAGGGATATTGTGGCTCTGTGATCTTCTGCAGCTAACCTTTGCTAGAAATAAGTTCAGTGATCAATGCTCACCTCTCTGAAAATGCTGGTTTTGGCTACATCTTCCAGTCTCAAAAGCAAATGAGGACAGCAAAAACCGAAGAGTGTTTAAAAAAACAAGGGGCATTGGAGTGTGCTGGGAATAAGGTCACAAGATTGGTGTCAAGTGAAATGCTGTCCTTCCCATCACCGAGATCAAAGTCACAGTGTTCATGCTGATCATTCCTGCATCCCATATTGCATTATGCTGAGCTAATTTGCCCTGCACAGGAGAGCTCCTAACTGGGTCAGCAGCCTGAATCTCCATCGGGGGAGCTCGAGTGTCTGTTTTAAATAACCTCCTTTCCTGCCCAGGAGGGACAAGCTAATTGCAGGACAGGAAAGGGAAGTGTTTTCCCACAATTGATGCTTAGAAAATATCCTACATTCTGCCCCCAAGGAATGTCAAAGTAGAGGATCTCAATAGAGCAGAATTGGTGGTTTAGTCATCAACTGCAGGTCCTCAGGGCAAGGCCATGCACTTCTAATCCAGGCTGTCATTCACTTCTCTGTATCCAGGGAGGCAACCATGAATTATTGCTCCAAAACAATCAGCTGTGAGAGTCAACAGATACCGGCTTTGTTATGAGTGGAATTCACCCAAGCATTACAACCTTGACCTGCACATGTGACAGGAGCAGGAATAAACCCAGAGTGCTGCTGTCCCTCTGCACTGCACGCTGTGCCTGCAGTGTGACACTGCTCTGTCAGGTGACACCCTGAATGCTTCACCTGTCCCCAGTGCTGCTGGTCAGGCCAGCCCTGAGCCCCTGAGCAGGTCCATCAGGGAAGCCTCGAGCAGCTCCTGCTCAGCTCAGTTTGGGTAGAGAAGGTTGGTTTTCTTATGCAGAGCTCTGGCTGCAGCTAAGTGAAGCTTAGCCCACCACAACAAGGGCTCCATGTCAGGACTCATTTCCCCTTCTTCACAGAATTCCCAGAATTCACAGAATGACTGGGTTGGAAGAGACCTTCAGGATCATCAAGTCCAACCCATGGCCTAATATCTCAACCAGACCATGGCACCAAGTGCCCATCCAGTCTTTCTTTAAACACATCTACCACCTCCCTGGGCAGACCATTCCAGTACTTTATCACTCTTTCCATGAAAAACTTTTTCTTAATATCCAAATATTCCTATATCTCCCCTGGTGCAGCTTCAGGGCTCCTCAGCCTCCTTTGGTGCCCTGTTGTATCCTTGCAGAACAGGCTCCTGACAACTGCTGGTACTTGCCAGGAACAGTGGAAAATTATGCCTTCAGAACCCAAATGAAAATTTGAAGTTTATCAACAAGACAAAAACCAGAATTGTGGTTTTATGATTTTATTGTGTTTGTGAGTCCTTGCAGTCAGGGCTGACGTATTTTAAACTTAACCTATGGGTGTGGCAGAACTGAGTGTACAAGTCTGAACTCAGGTACATTTATTATGCAATTAAAATACAAACTTACTGCTTCTGCTTTTTGATTTGGTGAAGGTCTTGTGAGATGTCAGAGCATGTTCATGGAGAGCTTTTGCTTCTTAAATGAAGGGAAGGGGGGCCTCTTTTTAAAATGAGCCATCTTTTATGTATCCCCTGAATTGAAATAATTTCAGTAAAATAGTCTTGGGAGCTCCTTTGATTGTTCAGCCTTCACATTTTTTGGCAGCACTTCTGTCTTTGCGCACAGGATTAAATCCAGCCACATCTTGGCCAGACCATTCTATTTAAAAGGTCTACAGAGCATTACGATACACTGCAAGTCCAATGATTGCCTAAGTCTTAACTTTAGAAGGGCCCTTAGGGAGCTGTCAGGCTGCTGCAGATGTAGTGGTTTAAATTAACCTGCTTTATTTGTGAAATACAGATATTTGTGGGCAGGATAGCAGCCAGCACATCACTGCTGACTGACAGCTCCTGGGGTCAGGCTGAGCTGCTTGGAACTGGGGGCACCTGGTGAGTGGATGGTGTGGGAGAGTCCTCTAGCAGAAGAGGTTTCAAGGTGGAACCAACCCTGGAGGCTCCAGGGAAAAATATCTGACTTCCAGGGCTCTTATGCAAGCCGTGAAAGTGGGAGAAAGCTCCTGGCTAGAGAGCAGCTAAGTGGGGAGGAAGAAAAAAGAGCACAAATTCTGTTGCTATTGTTGGCTGGCTCCTGCCTTCTGCCAGAGCCTGGAAAGCTGCACAACCCTCTGTCCAGGAAGAGTTTCCTTTGACATTCCTAGGGACAAGCCCTTAGGGCCAGGACAAAACCTGGGTTATTTGATGTGCAGATCAGAGAGATTCTGAGAGATTCTGCTCTGGCACGAGAAGGAAAACATCTCACAGGTGTGAGATGTGTGTTCCTCTGTGTGAATGTGCCCTTCTGCTCTGTATGGGCACCCACGTTACCCAGCTGGCTTAGGAAGAAGGACCTACAAGTATATCAATTTACAGGAGCAGAGCAGGCAGCCCTCATGAACTTTTTGCAAAGGAAGCAGAATGGCTTTTGTTTTCCTGGCCAATTTTTTCTGGTTGCATTCATTTCTTGGAAGCACTGTCAACAGTTCTGCTTTGTTTTACATCTGCATCACAGCAAGGGAACAGGGGAGAGGAGGGGAATCCTGGGCCAGGCAGCAGCCACGCACAGGCAGCGTGGCTCTGCTGCACAGCCAGCATCCCTGCCAGCTGGGAAAGCTGCTCTGGGAGGTGACAGGGATATTTACTTAAGGTATTTACCCTGCAGGTGAATTTCCATCTGCCAGTCTCACTGGGAGTGAAGGGGCTGGGACAATCAGGAAGAACCTCTGGGGACTGGGGCAGAGCCTGGCTGGGCACAGCATCAGAGCAGGGCCAGCTCAGAGGGGCTCTGCCCCTGACAGAGCTGCTCAAACTGGGAGTGAAGCTCGCCAGGGGTTGTGGGTGTGGAAAGGTACTGCTGATGATGGAGTGTGGATCTGGGGATTTTGTATTGGGTAAATTTCCAAATTTTGAGTTGTGCTTTTGTAACCCACTGAACCTTTTTGCCAGAGAGGCAAACTTTAACCAGAGGACAAGCAAAGGGCAGGATGGAATCATTCCTATAATGGCAAATAAACAGAAAATCAGGAGAGCTGTGGGGTTTTTTTATGAGACCACAGGCAGTTTTAGGCCTAAAATATTCATTCTTCTGGAGAGCCAGCCCAGTAGAGCAAACCTCATTTGCAACTTGGCAATAATGCCCAAGTTATCCAGCATTACCGTAACTCGGAGTCAGCAGAGGTCTCAGAGGCATAGAGAGCTTTCAAAGCTAATAAACAAACCAATAGATCTTTGTGCTGAAAAAGCCAAAGAATTTGTATGCCAGGAAAAAAAATTCTTTTGTATTTTCCTGGGGTAATAAATGGACTTTTCATTTGAAACATTAAGGTCTAGCAAAACCAAGCGAATGACAAAGTGGTGGGACGCTGAGTGCAGTGCCCTGAAAGCAGCTGCTCTGTGCCAGGTTCATCCCATCCCTGATGCAGGCATCCTGCTTGGGGACCAGCAGGGACACAGGGCCTGCCACGCCTTGTCCAGCTGGGAGGAGCAGGATGTGTGTGATGGACATTGTGACACAGAGAGGGGTGACATCTTTGCCTTGCCAAGCTGCAATAGTGGCTGCAAAAGAGACGGATGAGTCAAGCTGTGCAAGGTTAACATAGCAGTGTTGTTTCTAAGCAAACCTGAATTGGTGGAAAGTTCATGCCATGTGAATCCCTCATGCTGTGCAGCTGAGTTTTCTCTTGCTTCTTTTTTTTTTTTCCCTTCTTTTTCCCCTAATGTAGTTGCTGGGATGCCAGGGGTGGATTTACTGTTTTATCAAACCGCAGCCTGGGAAATGAAGCAGCGCTGGCAGATGCTGCTGTGCTGTGGCTCGGGGCTGGGGGGATTTCACAGCTGATGCTGCTGAGCAGCTCTGAGGGTGGGACAGGCTGTGGGCTCACTGCCATGCTGAGTGACAGCCCTGCCTGGAGCTGGCAGCCTCACCAGGGAGCAGTGCTGGTGGGAGAGGTTGGGCAGGTCTGACTCTGCAAGTAGGAAATCCAAGGAAAAGGAAACTGGATATATACAGGGTACCCACCCCTCAGCAGTTTTCCTGCAGCTGGTTGGGGAGGATGGTGTCAGCATGGCCAGGGAGGCAGAGCCAGTCCTGGGCACTGTGATGGGAGCACAATTCCAAGCTCAGATGTTGCAATTGAAGTTTTCCCTGAGCCCTTTCCAGCACCTGTTTGCCAAACTCCTTTTGAAGTTGCTGGAGCAGCTTTTCTGTAAGTGCTGGTCTTGTCACAGAATCTCTGCCCAGGAAATCAGGGTGATAGTAAACAGAAAGACACATGAGCAGTGAGAGGGAAGGGTGATTTCTCAGATTTCTCAGGAGGGTGAATAACTGGCATTGTTTTTGCTGGCTGCAGGATAACTAGGATGGCTTGGGGCAGCACGTTAAAGCATGCAGGATGCAACCTCTGCAATATTAAACACGTAATACTAAGAAGGTTTTCTCCTGTGAAAAGAAAATCTTTAAAATCTTTCTTCTGTTTTACATGGAGGGGAAAGTAAGATCTTTGGAAAAGTTTGACTAAAATCAGAGGCAGCAAGCAGCATTTGACCAGGGACTTACAGCAGAGCCTCAGACAGGGAGAGCTGTAATCTTTGGCATTTTATGGTGAATTTCTGGTCCCCTTTTGGGCTAGTGCTCCATCTCAGGGCTGGGAGAAATTTCAGAATTGTGTTGCAGCAGAACTAAAGTTTATAAGAAACAAAAGAGGTTCCCAGACTATGTTGTGGGGCTCTGCAGCATCCACTTGTACTGATTTATGATGAAGATGACTCTCATCCTGAGGCTAAGTTCTCATTCGTGTAAACATAAATATTAATATAAATATTTTTCAGGGTGTTGGAGAAGCAAGAGTCTGAGAAAAAGACTGAGTTATATAAACAAATATTTTCTGTCTGATGTAACACTCCAAATACCTCATCCACTGAGTAATCTGGATATGACATAACAGGGGAGCTGATGAGAGCAGGGCAAGTGAATTGTTCTCATCCTGAAACAAAGGAAAATAAATCAAAGGGAGGTAGAATTTCCCATTCCTAGCCTTCCCTGTGACCTTCCTTGTGCTCTGTTATGTTCATTTCCACCAAAAACTTCCTCTTCCTTTTAACAATATAGTGGATATCCCTCTGTCCACTGGGAAAAAGCTCATTGCAGAGGAATTGATGGAGCTCTGCTGGAGCAGATCCCCATTTGCAAGTGGAGCCTGTGACACTTTCCCAGTGTCAGATCAGGAAAACTGCAGGAATTTAAAAGCAATCCCGCAGCTAAAACAATAAAGTCTGGCTCTGGTCAAACATCATTACAGATGAACCCCCTTTCCCCTTCCCTCATGTGTGTGGTTCCAACAGCCTTTGCATGCTGCATTGAGAAGGGAAGCAGAAATGCATGGGATAAAAATGTTCATTCTGTTAGGGGCTGAATTACTGATCCCCACACTCTCAGTGAGGCTGGAAGGTCCCAGTGGCCCCTGCTTGAGGAAAGAACTAATTCTAAGCATTTTCAATAGAGAAATATGATTTTCATATTCCTCTGAGTCCCTAATACTCAGATTTGTCAGGATATTTTACTAATTATCTCCTAGTTTGAAGTTTATATTACATAGGGAAGACTCAGTCCATTTGTGTCATGACTTGAAACTCACCTGGATGTGTTTTTTGTTTTCTGACAAGTCTTACAATAACAAATAACAATATTCTCAATAAACAGTCCATCCTTGGAAACCTGACTCACAGCCAAGAATGACTTAGAAGTCCTTGCAGTGGCCAAGGTAAGCACCCCAACAAGGACTCAGTGTGTCCTAGGGATGAGCAGTGCCTGGTTTAGCAGAGGGTTGTCCAGAACAAGGAGCTGAAGGAAATCTGTAACAAGGCAGTAAAGACATGAGGCCAAAAGATGACAAGGCTGAAGAAAATTAACTATTTGAGGAGACTTCCTTGGGTTTGGCAGGAGCCCCTGAGCAGCCCTGCAGCTGCTGAAGGCTCTTTGGAGGCTGCTTCCATGCTCAGCTCTGCTGCTGCTGAGCAGAAGCCAGCTGGACATGAACTGCATTTTTCTTGCTCTCCTTTGGATGAGAAATGCAGCACAGACATGGAGGCAGAGCAGAGATATTATTACAGGGAGCTGGGAAGTTATGTTGCTTTTGCACAAAGGTGGACATGTTCTAGGTTTGTTTATTGCCCTCCACCAATGCCATATGGCCCCTGGAAGGCAGATATTTTGGGAAATACCTGCTGGAAGGGCAGTGCTTCCCTGGCATGTAAAGGTTCAAAGAGGCCTTTGTGGAAGGCACAGGTGCCTTTATCTTCTCTCTGTTTTCAGCTTTTAAACCTCAGTTACACCAGGAACCCCTGAGTGCAGGGCACAGATGAGCATCCTTGTGCAGGATTAGGAAGCACAGGATGGTATTTGTGGCAGCCTGCTTGCCCAAGGTGGGACTGCTGAGCCCCAGCCCTGGCCAGCTCACCTCCTTACCTGACTGCAAGTGTAAAGATGCCCTGGTGCAAGCTGGTGCTTGTATTTCAGTGAATATTTAGGCAAACCCTGTTTATTTGTGCAAGGAACAGCCCCAAATCCAGCCTCCTGGCAGTGCCTAATCCACTGTCAGAGCTGGGCTCAGAACTTTGTGGTTGATCCTGGGCAAGGCTGTCATCCAAGCAGATGATATTGTGAAGGCTTTTTATGACATTGGCATGTGAAGCACCACGAGACTGTGCATGGGCAGCTTGCAGTTCAGGAGGAGGATGGAACGTGATGGCATTACATTGTCAAAGGTCTTTGAGCAAACCTCCCTTGGCAGGCACACTGATAAACATATGGGAATATTCTGTTAGTCAAAGCTTTATTTTGCCTTAAAAATGGAACATCCAATACTTTTTTGCAGCCTGCAAGGGGAGATGAGCATTGGTGGCTGCTTTGTCTGCTGCCAGGATGTCGAGATGGCCAGCACAGATCTTGCCAGCACAACTAAAACAGGACTGAGGAAGGGGATGGATCAATAACCCAGCAACACCCATATAGCCATTTTACAAAACTACAGAATCACCACAAAATCCTTGAAAGGCTTGGATCGGAAGGGATTTTAAAAATCATCTAGTACCAAAGCCCATCCTTGGCAGTGGCACCTTCCATGGGATCATTTTACTCAAAGTCCCATCAAACCTGGCCTTAAACACTTCCCGAGATGAGACAGCTCCAGTTTCTCTGGCAGCCTGTGCCAGGGCCTCAGCACCCTCACAGGGGAGTTTCTTTTGAGTGTCCAATCTAACTCTTCCCTCTGCCACTTTGAAGCCCTTCCCTCTTACTTTGTCGCTGCAGGTCCTTGTCCAAAATCCTTCTCCAGCTCTCTTATCTTAGCCCTCTTCAGGTACTAGAAGGGGCTCTAAGGTCACCCTGGACCCTTCCCTTCTGCAGACTCCAACCCTGTCAGTCTGTCTCCTTGGCAGAGCTGCTCCAGCCTCTGATCATTGCTGTCTCCTCTGGACTGGCTCCAGCAGCCCCACATCCTCCAGGACTGGCTGCCTGGAGGGACTTTGCAACCAAATGTCTCCAGCACCTATTGATAATTTATCTCCCCAAACCCTGAATTTCCTAGAACGAGATTAGTCCCAGCAATACACAGGGAGAGCACTGTTAGCCAGCCCAGCTGGCCTGGGTGCTTTTTCCAGTCTGTGGCCTCTCCCAGTCCCACTCTACCTCTCCCCAAGTCAACAGTCTGTACCTGCTGATTCTTTGGGACCAAACCTGCCTGTTGCTCTCAGGAGTGGCTGCTGGGAGACTTGTCTCTCTGCTGCAATCAAATTCTTTATGTCCTTGATGTTTACAATGTGGCCCATTAAAGTGTGTCCTGGAATGCTATAAAACAAACAGCTCTGGATTTCTTTTTACAGGTTTGACACTAACAGCTGGGAGTGCTCCAGAGCCATAAAGGATATCTAGCAGGACAGGAGCACTGAGCTGGTAGTCTGTCTGCTGGAATGGTTTTCAAATGTAGAACAAGCTCCTGGAATCACTTGCCGTAATCCTGGAGGCAAAAGTGAAGCAGTAAACCTGCTGTGACTCAGAGTGTGCAGAGGAACCTTCAGAAATATCTGGAAGGTGACAGATTTATCCTGGATACAGCAGGTGAGGTGCCCGGTGGGAATCCCTCTAAAATTGCTCAGAAATAAAAGGGGAACCCAAATGAGGAGCCAAAACAAGCCATGGTTGCAGCCCATAAGCATTGTTTTCTCTGCCACAAAGAAAACCAGAGAGAGATTCAGATAGCTCATCTCATTGCAATTCAAGTTGCTCCATTTCTGAAGCAAGCTGCTGTTTAATAGAGCCACTCTTCACAAATCTGAAGTGACCCCTGAAGAAAACTTTGGCAGATCTCTCAGCCTTGTGTCCTGGTGCCAGGCTTCCTGCCCAGCGCTCACTCTGCTGGTGCCTGTCAGCAGAAATGGGCTTCCACCACAAGAGAGCTGGTGCTGAGGAACCCCGTGAAGAAATCTCTCCTTTTGAAACTGAGCTTTCTGCCATGAACTCAGACAATCTGGGTGACCTAGGAGTCCTTTGCACTTATAAGTTTAGCGTGGTTTCATTTAATATCTCTATTTCTGACGTGTTCATGGAGTTATAAATAATTGGCTTCATATTTCTGCTAAATGTCTCATACAGCATCATCTCCTACAAAAATATATTGTTTATCAGATATACCTAAATTGGTAAAAGACAGCTATTGATCACTAAAATTTGAGATTTGCTCTGGGTCTTTTTCCTGTGGCAGCCAGCCCAGGCTTTGCCAGTGATGCTCAGAAACGACATGGAGATCATCTCCATCAGAATAACTTGGATATGGTGTTATGTGATTCATTTCAGGCTTCTGAAGGTATGTTCAAACCTCAGCTAAAAGGATAATACCTGAGTGTGTGTGATTCAAGATGAAGCTGGAAGTGGGAAGGTCAGAGCTGGGGTCTTACATTTTGGTGAAAGGATGAAAGGTGGGATGGGGAGGACCAGGGACATTGGGATGTCACACTGAGACGTTGTGCAAGCAGGGCAGCACTGAAACAGGGGTAGCAAGCTAGTTAAAAATATGATTTTCAGGGAGTCTGAAGTTATTCATAAACTTACACCAATTTTGTGAATCACTATGGATTTGTAAACTTCCAAAGAGAGGGGGGAAGACAACTAAAAAAAAAAAAAAAAAAGTGATGCATTAATTAAATCTCTTTAAAGCAATATTTAAAGAACATTATGCTGCAAGGACTGGTTGGAAACAGGCTTGCAACCCTCCCTGAGGTGACCCTATGTCCTTCCCACAGCAGCACAGCTCCCTCTCCTGACTGCAGAGCTCAGCATCCCCAAGATGAGAGATTACTGTGCTCGCTGGGAGACAGGTTCATTTCTGCAGTGTAAATGTCATTTAAAGCACAGGAGGATCCATCCCTGCCTGTGGGGATGGGCTAGATTCAGACATCTTAAATCTGTAATTATTTCAGGTTCTGTTTTGAAATGCGTGGCCCAGTGGGACCTTCCCTATCTCCAGCTGTCTTCCTCAATTCTCATTTAAAGAAATGTCTGTTTTCCAGAATGAAAGGAAAGGAGGGGATGGTGGGTAGGAGCATCTGCTGGCAGCACCTCGGTGTGATGAGCTTCTGTCCTTGGCCACAGCAGGTGGTGGGGCTCAGCTGGGCGCCTGCCCTCCCTGCTGCCAGCCCGTGTGCCAGGGCTCTGCAGGGACATCAGCAGCGCAGGTTCCCTGCAAACACTGTGCCCAAACTGCTGGCACACCCCTGTGACACACTGCTCTGGCCTTCTGTCCCTGTGAGGTTGTTCTGACATCTTGACTGTCCACCTTCCTCAACTGTCAGCAGCTCAGATAATCCTCAGATATTTGGTATTTCTGCTGGTACAAGGACTTGACAAGCCCTGCCTGGGTTGCCCAAGCTTTAATTCACCAGCTTGTCTATGGATAGCTTTGGACAGGAGCATGCCCTTTGGAAACAAGATTGGTTTCTCACACTCAAACTGTGTGGTCAGCTCCATCCCCAAGTGCAGCAGTCAGGTGGGATGGTAGGATGCCAGATCTGTGCCAGACTTAGAGAAGAACTGGCAGAGGAAGAGGAGGGTGGGCACTGTTAGCAGATGAAGACACAACTGCCCCATGCTCACCAGCTGTGTTGCATTCCCTGCACTCCCCTGGGAGCTGTGTGTGCCAAAGCCTGGCTGGGAAACACCCAAATCTGCCCAGAGTGGACAGGTCAGAGGAGCTGCCCCAGGCATGAGGCAGGGCTGCTGGGGAGCTCCAGCTCAGAGACAAAGCCCAGATGCTGCAGAGAGCTGAGATTCCTGACAGAGCCTCACAGGGACCCTCCTGCTGGGATCCCATTCTCCAGACTGGCCCCCATGGGGACATTTGGTTGCTGTGAGGGGGATAAGCCACCAGAAAAGCACACTCTTCTGTGGCCCAGAGCCTCCCTGCAGCCTCAGCATCAGGCACTAGATGTCCTTGCATGCCATGCTGTGGATGTGCAGCCTCTGGTGATGCTCAGGTTGCAGGTGGGACATTTCTACGAGGGTGACAACCACTGGATAAAGGTGCCCCTTTTCCAGCTCTGGCTTTATGGCACAGAAGGGAAGTTATGGAGGAAAGGCAAGGAAAGGAGCTTGCTTCGCTGTCCATCTTCATGGTCCCCTGAGAATTCTGGATCAGGGGCTGCCTTGCTTTTGGGCATAATTTTCCATGACATTCCAGCAAGCTTACATCCATAAGCATCCCAGCACCTGCAGCTCAAAGTCACTTCTTGATGATCCCATTAAATTATTTCAAGACCAGCCCTTTGTTGTGGGAAATCAATATCTGCCTTGAGGGCCTGTTGATGTCTCAGTGAAACCCATTAAATTACATGAGTTTGATCCCAAAGTGGCAAACACAGCAGCATTTTAAAATAGCTCCACAGCCAGGAAACTCAATAACATGCTCATGAAGTGATTTTGTGTGTGTGTGTGTGTGTGTATCTATGTGTGTGTGTCCAGCAGTGAGTCTCACAGACTCTTGATGTTAACTCTTAATTATGGGAGCAGTGTACGATATAAATAATTTCCCCAGGACTGTCACTTTGAGGACAGCAAATCAGGACAAATTAAATGCTGGAGGGACAATGAATGTGCCTGGTGCTTGAGCAGTAAGGAGCAGCATGGAGTGCGCTGCTAAACTGATGATCTGCACCTGAAGGACCAGCTCGCTGCTGAGGCTGCAGTGAGTGTCCCTTGGGGACAGATCTCTCCTCCTGGCTGTCACTGTGCTTGTGTTGCTGCAGAGGCAGGCACGACACACAAAAGGCACACTATGTTTCAGAAGCCTCGTACCTGCTCATTACACAGCACATTGTCTTTTATACCCTCCGCACAGTTTACACTTTCCTCATTGGCTACAATTAGTCAACATAACGATCACTGGCGGAAAATTCTCCACCTCTATTTTTCCCAGGACCTTTCTAAAAATACTTTCCACTTTCCTGGTTATCTTCTTTTCTCCTTCTTTTCTTCTTGGTCTCCAGGCCAACAGTCTTGGTCAGAGAATACTTCTCAAAACAAACCTCATTCATTAACCATCTCTAACCCACAGACCAGCTGTGGGCCCTACAGTATGTTTGTCCTGAGTCTCATTCACCACTGGTGCTTGTGGCAGTGATCCTGTGCCCTGGTGTCTTGGGTTGCAATACAGGATGTTACCAAAAGTATCCATTCTATCACCATCTGTTGAGACCAGGTGGGGCAG
>VRYO01001153.1:2279719-2329355 GCA_009812075.1 Sialia sialis | reverse complement strand
CCCTGACTGATGGGGTGCCAGCTTGGACTCAGCAGAGGTTTTCACACCCAAGCCTTCCTCCGCTCACCAGCAGGGCAGGGGTCCTATCCTCAGCTCCAGTGGGTGATGGGTTATGGGAAGAAAGCCTGGCTTGTAAATTCAATCCCTCTGGGCATGGGTTTTGTGCCAAAATCTTTCCTGTCCTGCAGTTTCAGCATCACTTTGAGGACAGAGAACAGTGCCCCAGGCAAAGGAATCCTCTGGCAAGCTCTGTGCCCTTCTGAACAACCTCCAGGTGCTCATAGCTTTAGCCATAGGCTAAACATATTAAGAATAAGAAATGTTTGTATTTTATCTCTCTAAAGTCTCTGAGGCAGCTCTTGTCCAGTGTCATGCCCATGCCCTGGCTGCCCCCTGTGCCTTTCCCTGTGCCTGGGCTTTGCCACCATGCCTGTACTGGGAACCCCAGAGAGAGCCCTGCTTTCTTCAAAAGCTGTCAGATTTTACTTACTGAGCACTAATTAACTGTATTTATTGTCAGAAATAAACCATGGATCTTCTTTCCTCCCACAAATGCAGTCAGAGATGATATCTGCCTAGCAAAGGAGGAAATTACTTTAGAAATTAATTACAAAGGGTACACGCAATGGGAATAGTGCCAGTCCCTCCCTCCCCACTCTTGTTATGAAGAAGCCTGATAGCTCTGATCTCAACACATTCTCAGGCACATTTTGACTATTAAGTCAGTGCAAATTATCAGTTTGTTGTTGTAATTGGGGAGGTCAGTTATGAAGAGGTAATATTTTATTTAGATGCAATAACTTAAACTTGTCTTAATTGGTGGCCATGCTCATGCACAGGTTTAGAGATCTGAAGGTTTGTAATTCTCCATTTCCATGTTTTTCATATTGTTATATATGATCTGAAATGAGGTGTACTGGGCACAAGATACAAAAGGTAATTTTGAAAGATCATCAGAAGTGGATTAGTTTGTTCCAGGGTCCTTAATAGTTCTGACCTCAGTTGCATATAGAAGGGGAAAATATTTTGGTCTGCTTTACCTGAACACTATTATAAGTAATAAACATGCGAGAAAAATGTTACTGTAACTCTTCCCTACAAATCCACAATCACCAGATCTATCGAATCAGTGACCTTTAACCAAGGGTTAGTTTGGGTGTTAAATGTTCATTTTCTCAATTACTAAAGAAATGTCCCTTAATAGCCAACACCAAAATAACCATCACCCTCTGAATTTGTTTAGCAGCCATCAGCAAAAGGATTTGACCCACTGTTTGCCTGCAATCCTGCACCTCAGAATAACTAAAAGGCAATTTTCTTTGGATTTTGAGGTTTTCACTGAGTGGTGGCAGGATCCCTGGGGACTGAAGCTGATGTGGAGGCCCCAGCTCAGCTGTCCTGAACTTCACAGGCTGCCCAGCCCAGACAGGAGCTGTGCTGCTCCTGAGAGGTTTGGAGAAGCCCACAGCTCCCAGACCCTCTCCAGGATGAGCCGGTGTATGTCTTGGAAGGTGAGTCTCTTATGAATTAGAGATTTGATCTTTATTTTATTTTTAAAAGTTAATTTTTTCTTACAGTGACAAATTCTCATCATTCTCTGGAGAGCCATCTCAGAGCTCTGGGGAAGTCTGGACCTCTGAGAGCTGTGTAAGTTTTATTTAATGGTGAGGTTAGTCCCTATAGTTCCCCTTTACGAGGTTTCCTGGATATCTGTGCCTTTAGGATAATGACCAATAATAACCAGAACTCTCAAACTGTGCCTGGTCTCTGCTTGCAGCAATTGAGTGGGCTGGGTAATTCCTCAAGAAAGCCCAGGCTCTCTCACCTTGTGCTGGACCTGCCTGCTCCCCCCTTGGCTGCAGTTCTGGTCCTGCAGCAGGAGGGATGTTTGGATGCAGGAATACTTGAGAAGAGATGTTTCTCTCTCATTAGGGTAACTATGGTTGGAAGACTCTCTGGAGATATTCAAAGTGCAAGTCTACATCTTGTCTTAAACAACAATTTAGCTCTTTAAGTTCAGCCTGACATAAGATGGTGCATTTGCAGGGCCTGGATCAGGAACCTGTGATCCCAGTGACTGAACACTGACATTTCATTAGTGGTGTGGGCAAGCTGTGATGCCAAACCACAAGCTCTGCTCCCTTCAGCTTCCAGAAGGGAGGGGATTTGTTGTGTTTTTAGGAGTTAGCACACTGCACATGGACACAGATTCCCTGGATCCTCTTCAGTTCAGACGGGTGAGTTACCATGGTGCTGTTGGCAGGGTGGCATTTTCAAGCTGGGGATATACATTTTCTGACAGAGTCACTTGGTGATGCATTATGATAAACATAAATTAACAGAGGGACTAAGATATCATTTCTGCTTCCAGCAAGGTTGCTCTGCCAAATTCCCATCTCTGTGACAGGGTTGCCATTTCCTCTTCCTGCCATTGAACTGTTGCATTAACCTCAATCCCTCAGTCATTAGGAAATATTAGTAAATCATATGTGACATTTTGCACCAAGCAAGGCTGCAGGTCCTGCCTGTTGGAAGTTTTTAATTAAATAAAGCTGCCTGCTGTGTGCAGATGGGCGGGGGGAGAAGGCAGAACTCAAAGGGGAGATGAAAGCCACTGCCTCTGCCTGCCACGCCAGGGTGTGGGCAGGACTTCTGCTCCTCTTGGACCTTCCCTTCAGAGCAGCCCTTGTGTTTTTAACATGGCCTCTCAGCTGAAATTGCAGCACATGGTTTGTGCTCCTGCTCCAAGTCTTTCTGGAAAATACTGGATGTAGCACCTGAATAAGCCCCATATGAAAGCTGGTAGAGCAAACATTGGTCAGTGGTAGAAGTAAACCTGTGCTTTGTGCTGATCTCCACATGCACCAGGCAAAAAAAACATTGTCAGGTCAAAATCAGACTTGAAACTGTACTGGAAACTCTTCTGAGATCTCAGAACTCCTGAACTTGGAGCTGGGAGTGGGAGAGAACAGGTCTGCTCTCTAACAGCTTTCAACAACCTTCCTGCCCTACTGATCCATCATTTATAACACTGTGGAGGTCTGGAACAATGCATGTGCCCGGCCAGCACAGCAGTGGGGAGGCTCAGTGTTAAATGTCAGGGTGGAGAAGGTGCAGCAGCAGCTGCTGCCTTTCCCTGCAGCTCTCCCTTCCTCTGCTGGGCAGGGCTGGAGCTCTGTGCCTGCAGCACAGCGTGGGAAGCAAAATGCCAGCAGGTCAGTGGTTGTGCTGCACGCTGGGCTCTGCTGCCCTTGGGCACTTCATGGCCTGAGCATGCTGAGCCTACCAGCACCTGTAATTAATGCTTGATGCCTTCCCAGGGATGCACTTTGCCTGCATTTAACTGTGCTTTTTTAGTGCATTCTCTCTCTTCTCTCCCATTTGTTCCTATGGCACTCAGCATCTGCATTATGGATAAAGCTTTCAGGACAGCCAGTGGCTGCTGGTGGTCCAGCTCTCTCCACTTTCAGTGAAATGCAGTACGTGTGCTGGATGCCCAGGAGCTGCAGCGGAAGAGGCAAGCAAACCCGGCTGTCTCCACTTGTCCATCACCAGTTTGGTTTTTGGTTTCTCCTGCTGGCCCTGGCTGCTGGGGTCAGGGCCGTGAGCTGCAGCACATGGACGGTGTGACAGGCTGGCAGAGCCCAGGTGCCTTGGCTGCAGTTGTGTTTATTTGCACAGGACAGGCACAGGACAGTGTCCCACCTCCCTTGGCAGGAGCAGGGGATGAATTTGGCACTCAGAGCTCCACGTGAGGTCTGTGCCTCTGCCCCCACCCTTGGCTGTGGTGTGACATGGGCTGGCATCAGCACATGTTTTGAGAGTCCCTTGGTTTCCTCACCTGGCTCAGATAAGTAGTAACAATCTTCCCACTTTTTCCTCATAGAGAGACTTCAGCCCCACAGAACTAGGAAATAGCCCCGAGTAACACAGCCCAGTAAAAAAGGTTGGCTTCTTGCTAATGTCTGAATGGCAGAATTTTTTTCTATCTAAATCTGTTTAGTATGAAAAATGAGTATTTAATTGCCACAGAGCTGGTTTTGACATTAGCAGGAACTGTTTTTGACAAAAGCACAGAAATAATTCTGAACTTCAAATCCTAGTAATGAATCTTCACAGCAAATAGAAAGGAAAATTCAAAGAACCTTATTCCTGAATTTATTCAGTCAATAGTTTTAATTAGCAAGCATGTGTAGCAATCCTAGCCTGGGTGTGATCAATACAGTCTGAACCAGCCATTTAGTGGAGGGATGTCTAAAGGAGAAAGAAATATGTGAATAATCTGAGCATTGTACAAGTACAAAAGACCAAAACTAGCTCTGACCATGAGGGGCACAGGAGATTGGCACCTGCTCATGGAGAGGAGAGCAAGACATGGCTTGGGTTAGTTTTGCTGTTAGATGTGGCTGGGAATTGAGTGATGGTTGGGCTGTACACCAGCCTGCTCTGAGCATCCCTGTGAAAGAGCACAGAGCCATGAAGTGCTCCACACAGCTCCCACAAGCCGTCATAAAGCCCTGAAGCTCCTATGGTTTCCCCCCATGAATGTCATTTTGCTGGAGAAGGAAACCCTGAAAGGTAAGAGCTTGGTGAAAGAGGGGCTCAGTCCTTGGGTGTCCTGACCTACTGCTAGGCTTCTCTGTGCCTCATTTGTTTAAAAGGCTTTTTAGAGCTCCCAGCTATTTTCCATGTACTCCAGCAGAAAGAATTGGGCTCCCACTCGCTTTTCTTTGAGCAGCAGTTGAGGGGAAAATGCACATTCCCCACCTGTCACCTCAAACACAGAAAATTCACCCCAATTTACCTGAATAAAGATGGGTGAATAGAAGAAGCAGATAAATAATTCCTCCAGGTAGGCTTTTCTGAGGGTCTGAGTTCTGGTGAACTGAAAGCTGTGTAAGCTCTGTTGAAGGAAATAATTTATTGCTGCTTGTTTCACCTAAAGCAGAGGTTGGTCAGGCCTTTTGAAGTGATCCTGCTGTTGGTCAGGCACAGGACTCAGTGTGGGAAGTGTGCAATGCCTGCATGGGGTGCTGGATGTGCTGGCTCCTGTGACAGAGGTGTTCACATCTGGGGACATGGCCCTGGTGGGTCATGAAATCACCTAGAGTGCCTCTGAGAGGGTCTGGCTGCTGCCAAAAGGCCATTTGGAGCCTGTGGCTACTCCAGAGCTCTGGGGAAATCTCCAAGTTTCTGGGGCTGAGCTCTCCTGCTTTGATGCCTTTCTGGGTTTATTGCCTCTACCACAAGTCTAAATCTTGACCTAGGAAGCTGAGCATAGGAATATCTCAAAGAAATATCCTCACAATACAGAATTACAGGGTCAGGAATATTTTCCAGCTGTGGTTAGTGCTGTAGCCATAGATGCTGCAATACCCCACCTGGAATCGCTCACTGTTCATTGAATGGGGACTTTTGGCAGCAGGGATGGGGTTCAGCAGCAAGTTTTATTTACTAGCAACAAATTTGCTCTTTTCTGCCCTCCCAAAGAGCTGCTAAAATCTGCCGTGAGTGCAGAGAGTCTGTGGAGGGGAGAGAACACGGATATAGTGTTTTCAGACATAAAATCCTTAAAAGAGTGGCTTGTGCCGGAGCGCGGGGGGGGCTGAGCCACCCCACCCCAAAACTCCCCCCTTGCTCTTCGGGCAGCGTCCCCCGCGGACCCGCCCGAGCGGCGGTGGGAGGAGGAGGAGGAGGAGGAGGAGGAGGAGGAGGAGGGGGAGTCCCGGCGGCGGGATGAGGCCGGGCTGAGCGATGTGCGAGCAGGCAGCGCGCTACTGCCGGGCCGGGGTGCAGAAGCTGCTGCGGAAGCCGGCGCCGGCGCTGCGCGGGCTGGACGGGCTGCTGCGCTGGGCGGCCGGCAGGATGGGCGACAAGGGCCTCGCCGACAGGGAGCTGCTGGCCCCGGGAGCCGCCGCCGCCCAGAGGAAGGGCACCTCCGTCATCCTCGATGTGAGTGCTCCCCGCTCCCCGCACCCGCACCGCCCGGAGCGGGGATGCTCCTCCGCTGTGCGCTCCCCGCCGGGACACGGGCTGGAGCCGGCAATGCAATCCCCATGGGTGGGCGTGGGTGTCCCGCATCCTCCTGCCCGTGTCCCGCAGCCACCCCAGCCCCTCGGGATCTCCCTTATTTCGCGGGTGCTGGGCAGGAGGCTGCAGCCCGATTTCTCAGCTCGCCTGGATCCCGCACGGCGTGGGGAGCATCCCGGACCCCGCTTGGCATCAGGGAGGGGTGCTCCTCGGGTCCTGCATCCCCACCGGCTGGGGATGGGATGCAGCCCAGGTCCTGCCCCGCCCGGGCTGGCTGGGTGTAGGAGTGCCCAGATTTAGCAGCCCCAGTCCAGACCCCTGTCCTGCCCTCTCTAGTCCCCGTGCTGCAGCTCCGAGATTGTCGGGGCTGGCTGGGTCCCCTGTCCCGTCGCCCTGAACTCTCTGGGACAGCTGGGGAAAAGGTGCTCTTGGCTCTGCATCTTCTGGACTGGGCTTGGCATGGGGTGCAGTCCGGATACTGCACCTCCTCTCCAGAGCCCCGCAGCTTTTTGTTACGGGTGGGCATGGAGATGCAGCTTGTGTCCCTGTCCTTGGCAGGATTCCGAACTCTCTGGGTGGTTGGACATTGAGGTGCCTGTTCCTGCACCCTCTGGACAGGCTGAGTGTGGGTGTGCACCCCAGGTCCTGCATCCCCTCGACCAGCCGGGATGAGGATGCACTGTAGGTCCTTAATCCTGGTTTGGGGGCTGGTAGGGATGTGCTCAGTGCCTCGATTGCTGTATTTATAGACTTTCTGATTAGGGAGCTAACGAGGCTGTTTGCACCTAAATGAATTGGGAGAATGGGGTGGAATCAGCCCGAGTGCAAATGGTGTAATTACAGCCTTTCTGCAGCATCCAGTAATTAAACACATAGATGCTCTGTTTTGCTATCGCCTAGATTAAAAAAAAAAAAAAAAAAAAAAAAAAAAAAAAAAAAAAAAAAAAAAAAAAGACTAGTGAATGCAAAAATAAGCTACTGAGGCATTGGCTGTAGTAAAGGATAACTCGTGCTCTCCTTGGAGATAGGATAGGCAGTAGTAGCTCTTCAAGGCAAGCCCTTACATTTTGTAAATAATTTGCTGAACCCGCGGGCTCTGGCGTGGGCTGGAGAATCCAAAACTCATTCCATCTCTGAGCACCCTGAGCTGAAAGGTGTTCTGGCTCCCTGAGGAGCCGCTGTCTCCAGGGGGCTGCCAAAAGCTCCTCAGAGAGCAGAGCTGGTGGATGATCCTGCCCGGTGGAAGGGGCTGGCAGAGCTGCAGGCTGGGGGAAACAGAAACGACAAGTGCCGCTCATACCCTTAAGTCTTTTTAATTAAGTAGTTTAGGGGAGGAATTCCTGTTTTGTTTCTTATTTTTTTCTCTTTTTGATTGTCTTGATTCGTTTTGGTTTTGACTTGTTTCGTTTTTCAATCTGTCCTGAAATTTCCAAAACTGTATAATAATTTGGAATCTGAATTTCAGAGCACAAATGCAATTAGGAATATTAAATTTATGTAAGAGGTTTCTTGACTCTGGTTGTATTTTGCCACCAAAATGGTATCTTATCCATTCAATTTTACTATCTTTAAGTGAATTTTTTTTTCCTCACTTTGAGGTTTGAGCTTAGGAGAAGAGCCCTGAACTTTCAGAATGGTAGCACAGTAGAGCATTGTATTATTTCAGTGGGAAGTACAATAGAGCTGGGTGTGCAGCTCCTGATCATTTTTCCCTTTCACAATGGTACTGGGAGCCCTTTCTCACCTGCTGAAAGTAGAAATGGATTCTGGAAATGTAAGATTGGAGCGCTTAGGGGTTTTTTTCCCTCTTTCCTTAGAACTTGATTTTCTCCTTTTTCTCCAAGCACAATAGCAAAGGCAATTGAAGCTGTGGCTTCCTGTAATGGGCTCTTCAAGTGCACTGCGAGACCCCCCTTTCATACAAAGGGTTTAAACAGGGAACACGTATTTAGCTTAATTTTCACACATTAGCATGAAAGTAACAAGCATCCCACTGAAAGCTCAGGGATGATAACCTGTTTTCCATTTAACTCCTTCACATTTCTGCTGATGGATGTGCTGGGGAAGCAGCGAGTCCCAGCCATGCAGCACGGCTTCTCCATGGGGGAGGATGAAGCAGAAGACCTGTTAGATTTTATGTTTAGCTAACACGTTTTCATGAGCTGGTATGCTATGTAGGCAGTTTCTTTGGGTCTGGGGAAGGAAGGGAAAGCTTGGGCTTGGTTATGAATTAGATAAAATGGCTCTGACACTGACAGTACCTTAGTCACTTCTTCCTCTTCTGGCTTTCTTTCAATTCATCCATCCCCAGTGTTCTTGTCCTGACTCCTCCATGAGAGTGTCTGGTGTGTCAGAACAAACTTCCCTGTGCTCTTTCCACCAAAGAAACACAACTGTGCTGTTGTGGGACAAAGGTGAAGGCTGAAGACACACAAAACACAACAAGGGGCTAAGATATCTTCTGCCATCAACCTGGCTACTGCCACTTGGAGGATGAATCTTAACTTTGGGCTGGCTTCAGTGTTTTTCTATTATTTTGCCTCTTCTAAAATCCTTTACATTTTAGGTAAAGAATTAAAAAAGGCAGAATAATGTTTACTAGTTCAGCTTGAATGAATGAATGAATGGTCAGCTCTTACAGTGTTGGTCACAAGGGGCTGAGGTTGAGCAAGGGGTCTCTACCCACCCTGTGCCCACCCTTGGGTGCCATCCCTGGGTCTGCTCCAGCTGCAAGAGCCCAAGGCTCAGGGCTGGCAGCATGTGCAACCTGCAGCAGGTATTCCCACTATTCCCACTCACACCACAAGCTGTGATGGACACATCTAATTCTTTCTGCATCCACAAGGACAAACCCCCTTTATTAAAACCTGCCACAGTGCTGCTCCAATCCACAGGAGGAGATGGTGGCGTTTCCAGCCAAGAACAAATCCCCAATGTCACAGTGCTTATGGAAAGGAGGATGTATTACAGGGGTGTATATCCTCTGTGGGTAAGCCAATGTGAGATTGTGTTTGCTGAGTGTGAGTGAGTGCACGTGCACCACAGGGCTGAGCTGGATGGCTCTCGAGGCGCAGGAAATGTCTAGGCAGGTGTTGTTCTGGGAGTACTCCAGATCTGGCTGGTCTACTGTCCTTGCCCATCTCTTCCTGCCTTGCTGTCACTGCCAAGAGCCTGTGTTGGCAGCAGAGATGTGAACTCCAGAGCGCGAGAGGCCTGGTCAGCCACGGCAGCTGCAGCTGAAGGTCCACCTGGTTCATCTCCTGCTTGGCATCTAAAACAAGGATCAGCCTTGCTTATGGATGAGCATCCCCATGGCAGGACTGTGAGCCCCAAGCAGCACTGGCCTCCCTGCCTCTTTTCTTGCCAATGGGGACTAAATCCATTGATTTTGGCTTTATTTTAAACACTCCTGAAAAACATGGTTCTATTCACTTCAGGTCAGATGGAGCTTTCTGTTTTATCTGCCCTGGCTTTTGCTGAAAACTAATTTTGACCCTTGCCTGATTGCTTTATTCTTTGACAGAAAGATCATTTCAAACCCATCTCTGATTCCTATGACTCCTCTTGCAACCTCACTTGTGTGGGCAAATCTGGTCTGCCCTTCTTCAGCCCCATGGGGCTGAGTGAGGTGTCTGGAGAGAAGATACAGAGAATTTGGTTTGTGACCATGGTCCATTTCCAAATGTAGAGCCAGAACTGCCAGTTTTCCAACCATTCTGTCAATGGCATGATTGCCAGTGCAGCCCCTAATTGCAGGGCTCTTGCAGCCACAAGAATTGCAGGAATCCCTTCTCAATCCTCCTCTGTTTTAACCTTTTTCCTTGTTTTCATTTTTCTAGGTTGGTTCATTCCCCTTCCTTTGTCCTTGTTTACCTTCTCGCTGTGAGTGAACTGGGAGGGCTATTTTTCTCCTCCTTAATCCTTCCTTTGTGAAGTCCATGGTTTGATATCATTCCCTTGAGCTGTCCCTGCAGGCACAGCTGGAGAGGAGGGCCAGGACAGGCCAGGCTCTCTTCCTTCAGGAACTGTTCACTGCAAGGTGCACGATCACACAGGAGAGCCCGTTCGGTCTGCTCTGATCTCCAGGGCTTTGGAAGTGGGTGCTTGAAATGAAGCTGAGCAGAAAAGTAATTTCTAGTGCTGAACGTCAGCAGGTCAGAACATCAGGTGCAACTCTTACCTTTCTCATGCAACTTTAATTTAGGACAGCTAGGTAAAGTCTAAAGAGAAGGTAAGAGTGAAAGCGGAGGTTGGGACATGGTGTCAGCCGCTCTTCTCTTGGTGAGGAAGGGAAAAAGAAAAAGGATCTGCTTTGAAGTGGGGAAATGCCCCGAGATCTGGAGCTCTGCAGCAGCCTTGCATTGTGGGGAACAGATGGGACAGTATTTCTACACCAATGGCATATTCCTCACTGAAACACCAAAATAAAACCTCTTTCCTTGCATGGGGAGTGCTCATTAGCCTGAGGATGTCTGAAGACATAGTCCAAAGGGATAAAGCTTCAGATCATTATTTTCTCACATTTTCATCAGGAAGAGCAGCAGAGAAAGGCTGTAGGAGAAGAGATTCCTGCTGGTGCCCAGGTTTGAGAACTCAGGCCATACCTGTTATAGAAACCCTCAACTCCGAAGGAAGGGTCAAGACTTGTAGGGAGAGGAACAGAAAGCCGGAACAGGAATGCAGGAACATTGTATGAGAATTAATAATTTTTTTAGGTCTGTGTGAGTCTCTGGATACCTTCTCATTCGTAGGCTTTCCTCATGCATGAGACATGATTATGTTTGTCCTCAATTCTGCACACAGATTATGATGGAAAACAAAATTCAGCTCAGCTGCACTCTATTTTAAATCAACATCATATTAACCTGGTGAAGGGATTATAAACTCCACAAACCTGTAATAATTCTTGAGCTTCTTAGGGGAGTACCACTGTGAATTTAATAAAATTCGTGAGAAAACCTTCATTAAGCAGCCTCCAGTGTGGCATGTTCTCATCCAGGAGCTTTGAAAAGGCAGAACTAAATGCTTAAATTTGAAGCCATCGTATTTTTTCAAGTTTGTTATTACCACCAGGGTTTTGAATTGCTTACTTCTGGCAGTTGAATATCTGTAGTATCCATTTGAGAGTATAGCAAAAACATATATTTAGAGGAAACCTATTGGAAATCTTGACAAAAGTTCTTTGCTCTAGAGAAAATAGTGTTTCTATTCATCTAAACCATTGGTAAATGGGTTCAGTATGCCACAGACAGCAAACTGCATGCATTTTGCCTGTATAAATCCTATAAAATGGGTTAATGCCCATCTTGTGAGCATCCTGTGGGCTCACTGTGTGACTTAGCCTGTGCTTCAGGAATTTTGCTTAATAGCTTCCAAGCCCAGCTGATGGGGAGAGGGTTGCTGCGGTACTCGGAGTGGATAATTTCTCATTTGCCATCTGAGATGCGTGCGCTGCCCCGGCGCTGGAGAACTGGGGGCGATGGAGCGGAAAGAGCATCCCTGGTCAGGCTGTGCAGGGCTGCGGCTCCGGGAGCCCCTGGGATGGGATGGGATGGGCTGGGAGAGGCTGGGGAAACCAATTGCTGCTGCGGGCCTGGCAGGACAGGGCACTCTCCATGCATGTTTCATTGCTCCTCTCTCGCTGACCTGAGAGCCTTTGCTGCTGAGTGAGGATGGAGCCGCTGGAGCTCAGAGGGGTGCATGGGCTCCGCAGCCTCAGCCTTGGAGATGACACAGCATCCTCACTCGTATTCCCTTTTCCTGGAGCTGCTGGCAGCTGCCATTGCCCCCAGCTCCCTGGGAGCCTGGCACCTTTATGGATTTGTTTTCTGGTCCATAGGGAAGCTGTGAGGGGCTGTGGTTTCCCTCCATCCCCAGATCTGACACCTTTCCCGTATGGAAACCACCTCCTTCCCACAGTGGAGCAACTAATCCAAACCCGGGCTGTGTGGGGGAGGGCACTGTGCTGAGCTAGAACATAAATCCTGTGTCTTCACAGCACAGCAGCATTTTTGGCAGCACTGCCAAGCTATCACAGAGTGTATTACATCTTTATCAGCCTCCCGATGCTCATTCCAGTGCTCATACCTTGATGCAGTGCCTGCCCGTGCTGACAGACGACTTTGTCTTAAATTGTTTTTTTCCCTCCAGGTGTCCCAGTTTAATTTTATGTGTGCAAATTTTAGGTGGTTCAATTAAGTTGAAAGAATAAATCCTGCTCATTAGCAATAAAAAAGCCAAGCAGCTTGGTCCCATAGAATAAACTTTGATAAGTAACACATCTGATGTGATCTTTCATCAACATGTTCATTTACAAATAGTCGCACTTCAGGGAGTATCTGGGAAAGTCAAAGCCCTAAAATATTCACTTAGTGAAGCTGGATATAAATACTTCAATTTCTAAATATTTCTTCTATTTCTTAATCTTTTCTCCCAGTTGCTCCAAGTTCCACGGAGCAGAGCACTGCAGGCTGAGCCTTTCTCCCATTTTAATCTACATTTTACCTATTGGTTTTTCCTTCCCATTCTCCATCTGCCAGCAGTGCTTAGTGGGATGGTGATCTCCCATGGGTCCTACCTCAAGACAGGCATTGCTCCTTCTGTGTTAGACTGGCTGTAATTCCTCGGATCCAAAGCAGTGGGAAGAGCCACAGAAGGATGTATTGATGAAAAAAAAGACCAGAAATTATCAGCATCCAGGAGGAGAAGCACCTCATCTGGAGGTGCTTGTGGGGACTGAGGATTTGGGGTGTCCAAGCCATGAAAAGAGGAATATTTCACACAGTGGGCAGGGCACAGTGAGCACAGGTGAGGGATGTGTGCTAAAGCCAGGCAGCTTGCTGGGGTTTATTCCTTCTTCCTATAGAAAACCCATGACTGGCTGGCCTTTCAAAACCCATATTTAACTTCAATGAATTCTGTAAGTGAGGAGAGGTAGGATTTTCCCTCCCAAAGTTTCTAATTGTGCTAAGAAAATGGAGGTCAGCACAAGAGGAGTTCTGATGTGGTCACAAGCCATAATCCTTGCAGGCAGTTTCTGTGACTCCCAACTTTGATTTGGCTCAGGCAGAGGGGTTTTGCCCCAGCTGAAGCACACCAGACAGTCCTGCTTTCACTCTGCTCCAGGCTGCAGAGCCTCACAAGGACTTGGGACAAAAGAATGATTAATGTTCCTTAATTAAGCCATATTCAGTGAAATAGCACATTCTGCAATTCAATTTTTCTCTTGGGGTTCTTGTTTTGTGCAGCAGTTTCTCTCCTGATATCTTATTTTTTTTAATGATTTTGTGACCCAGAAAATATGAGATTCTATTTCACAGCTGACTGTGATCTGTCTTGCTAGTGCTTTTATTCCCTCCTCAGGGAAATTCCTTTGTAAAATTTCTCTGCTCTTGCTCAGATTAATAGGGTCAGGCCTGAAGAGATTATGAGAATATTTTACCTTTTCTGCCCATGTTAATTTTTTGGTAATTTATGGCCAACCTGTGCTGGTGGCCATTTTCAGCAGGACCCTGCAAGTTTCCAGCCTTTTGCACAAGGCTTTTGCTATTAATTGCATTTTGTTGGCAAGGACAGTAGAGCAGAACAGCACAGCCCTGGAGATGAAGGATGCAACTCAGGGATGCAGAAGTCATGCAAAACACAAGTAGGATGCCAGCCAGCTCTGCAGGGGTGGCAAAGTAGAAGCTATGTAAAACAAAGATATTTGGCTTATTCAGAAGTGGGTTGAGGAACAGCTGCCTAAAAAGGACTCCAGATGTTGAAGATGGACCCCAAAGGTCCATAAGAGGATTTCTGATGAGGGCTGTGACTATTTAAAAAAAAATAATACATGTGCATCAAGTAAGTGGGGATAGCTAATGAATGTGTGATCAGTGTGTGTGGTTAAAAACTCAATTAGAACAAGAGCTCTCCAAGTGACCAGCTGATTTTGGTATCAGTATTAGGGGACTACTCCTCAGATGAGACTGGTGGGAAAAATAGCAGTTGTTTCTGCTCTCTTTCTCCCTGGAAGTTCTACAGTATTTACACATTATTGCAATGTTTTTCCTTCTGAAATGGCTATTTGATTCCTCTCTTTGGGCTCTTCCTCCACGCTGTCGTTTTAAGTCTAAATATAATCTCTTTCCCACGCAAGAGACTTGATTAAAAAAAAATGTTGTAAATACTTTTTTTTTTCGGAAGTGCAGAGCTGTGAAACTTGGTTTAAGAGATTTTATTGACTCCAGAGGAATTGTCTGGACTGGCTGCACGGCTGTTGTAATTCTATTTTTAGTGTGGATTTTTCTGGGGTTGGATTCATGGTTTCAGCTTTCTTAAGTGAGGGGGGTGCTGGAAGTGCTGAAAGCATTCCCACCAGTTATTCCAGTTGTGTTGCTCTGGGGGAGATGAGCTGAGTCTTGGGGTGCATGAGCTCAGTAAAGTGCCTGAATTGGGTCCTGAGGGGCTGGGCCACTTGAACCTGCCCTGTGTGGGCTCTGAACGTGGCCCTGGTGCAAAGGGCTTCACCCCCCATGTTGGACAACACATAAACACATTTCTCTCTCTCTCTTTCAATTCTAGATTTTCAGAAGAGCTGACAAAAATGGTAAGTCTGTGCATTCATACTTCACATTTCTTGATTGGACTATTGTCAGTATTACCATTTTTCCTGACAATAACAATCCAAATGTTTAAATGTAATTCAGTTTACTGGGTCTGACACTGAATCACTCAAAACATCAGAAGAGGTTTTGTTGTTTCTTTTGGAAAAGACATTCTTAGAGCAGTGGTGTGAAATTTGGCAGAATCCACCAGATTAAGAGCAATTTCACAAAAACAATATAAAAATAAATCACAGGTAAGTGATAAAGGAGGATCCATCCTTGGTAATCTTGAAGCAGCTTTGAAAAACAGACCTAACTTGTGAATATTAATGGTTTGGTTCCTGAGGGCCTGGACCCACACATCAAAGAGCACCACACATTGATGTGTGTTGTTAATCTGTGCCTGGGGAAAGCTGAACACCTGCACTGAGCCCAGCCAAGTCCTTTCATTTGGAATAACATGGATGAGCTTTCATTAAACGACTTGGAAAGAGAGAACTGGTAAGATAACAAGCTTAAAGAAAGAAGGATCTCTCCATCCCTGAAATGCAGTTTTATTTTAGCTCCTGGATAAAGTCCCAAGAGCTAGTACCTATTCTTTCCCTGTTGTACAAGAAGAAAATTAAAAGTGCATCAAAACTGTGTGTGTTTGCAGAGGGGTATATGGGTGGGTTATGCAGAGGAACACAGGGGAGAGTTGGATTGTTCTCTTAAAAGGGAGATATCTGATTTCTGCTGGTGCTCAGAGATGTGTATCCTCACTGTCCCTGGGCAAGCAGGGTGCTGTCAGCTGGCTCACAAATAAGCAGTAAATGCCATGTAACCGTGGGCACTTGGTTATGGTTATAGAGTAATGAGATATTGGAGCCTGTTGCTTAGAAAAGCTGAGTGTGTGATGCAAGGAGAGTGGAGAGGAAAAATGAGCTGATGCTCTTGGCAGCAGACTGAGTGACTGCAGAGATGGTGGGGCAGGTGCTGGAGCTGCCAGGGGTGACAGAGGGGCTGCTCTTGCAGGCAATGCCACTGAGCACAGGCAGAGGAGATTTGTCCTGCCTCTCCCAGCCCTCAGTGGGACTGCAGGGAGAATGGCTGGCTCTCCTGAGCAAGGCCAGGTGCTCTGTGATGGAGCTGTCTCCATCTCTGCTTCCACTCCTGCTGCTTGCAGTGCAGGGCTCCTCCAGCTCCTCCAGCTCCAGTGTTTGGGCAGCACAGTGGGTGCTGTCCACAGGAACAATGCTGCCCTTCCTTTTTTGTGGAGCCTGGAGGACAGGCTGGCAAAGGCAGGCTGCAGTTCAGGGGCACCTCTCCCCCTAGGCTGGCTCCTGCAAGGTGACACTGGGGCACATGTCAGTGTGGGCATCCCTGCTCTCCAGTCCAGGGAGCAGGGCTGTCTGTGATGCTGGGGCTGTCCTCTGAAGTACTGCTCACCCTCCAGTGTTCTCCTTACAGGTATTTACCTGCTGCTTTCTTCTTGACCAAACCCTTGCTAGCCATGGTGACCAGTTTCACCAGCCATTCGTATTTGATGAGCTCTGGATAACGGAGTTTGCCACTCATTATAATTAGCTCAGTGTGTTCCTCTGCAGCTTTTTGCGATCACAGCTCCCCACAGCCCCTCTCCAGCCTCCTGCAGCTCCCAGCAGCTACTGCAGGATATGTGCAAGAATATTTCCATTTGTACAGCCTCTCTGAAAACTAGGGCTCAGAGGTTTCCAGAGACAGACGTAATATCTTTGTATTTCACATCCCTGGGGATCTCTTTTTCACAATTTTCTCTTTCACTTTCTGGGTTTTATTTATTGATTTGTTGAAATTCAGCCTATTCATGGCTTTACCTGTTACAGCTCCAAGGAACAGTGGAAGCGTCAGCCTGCTGCTTTTATATCTCACAGCAGGTGCTGTGCACAGTCCTCTGAGGCAAAATGAAAATCTTACATTTTTCATTTTTGTCCGAATCCCAGGATGAGGCCCTGAGCCCTGGACAGGCTGTTAAAAACACAAGTCCACAGATTACAAAAATACTTTACTCTGTTAACATGCTTCTGTGGTCTCCACACCTGCAGAGGTTCCTGTCTGGCAGGGACTTTGCTCTTCCAATTAACCAGCTGAGATGGATCATTATCCGGAGCTGTGTGATGGTGGCATACTGGGGAGAGAGCTCCCAGGGCAGGGAGTGCTGGCAGCTTTACCCAGAGCTGGCAGCCCTTGCTGTCCCCAGCTGTGCTAAAGTCACTCTGACAGATCTGTGCAGGAGCCTACAGAAACAAGCAGGGGGAAATCTGAACAAAACTTCAGCTCTTGACATCTGGCTCAACTACTACAGCTCATGTAACTTTTTCCATGCAGATATCAGATGGTTAGAGGGTTATCTAAAAGGCAAAGGAAGGGATTGTAAGATTCAGGAGTTGTCTAATTTAATGGGCAGTCAAGAGGTCATAAGTTTGGAAATCTTGTCAGCATCTTGATTCCACCCCCCACAGCCTGGTAAAAATGGCACATATTGTGTTAAAGCAGAGTGGCTGGTTCAGACATGGTAACTATGGAGCCTGATAGCTTGAATTTAAGAAATCTTCCTCCTACCCCTTTCTTCCAAACCTTCTCATGTGAGTTGTTAATTCATGTAAAATTGGATGTTCTTGCTGCAAGATGCTAAACCACCTTATTGCCCCTGCTATGTTCAGGTACTTGTATTTAGGTGATTTGATTCAGTGCTACGTGTACTAAGAGGCTGCTAATGAAGCAGCTCCTGCTTGTTAAAAAACATCGTGGTCTCCTGCTCCAGAGAAGTGAGATTCTGTCTATAATGTGAGCTAAGCTCCCAACCTTTTCCTCAGTGATAATATCAAATATTTTTATAACTATCTACATGACAAACTCAGAAAATGGTCTGCATAAGACAGCTGGAAATGATGAGCACATTGGAGATAACTGGATAAACTGACAAATGGCCTGAAAAAGGGAGAGGGGCTGGAGTGTGACCTGAGAGTGAATAACTCACTTAGCTCCAGTCATGCTTTGCAGGGGCATGGCTGTTAGTCATTCAAAATAATCTTTTTCTTTTGTGTAGGAGTATTTTTCCTTTCTCTGCTAATAAATCCACCTACTGTCTTGTAATCCTCCCAGTCCCAGTAAACAATAGTTAATCATTTAATTGGCATGTGCTGGGAAAACTGAGGCATCTTGTTTTAGGCTGGTGCAGTAGAGCTGTCACTCATCTGAGTTATCTACTGTGTACTTAATCCTCTCATTAGAAAGCTGCTAATCGATTAAATAGCCCAGGATTCTCTTTGAAAGATTAAAAGAGTTTTGTTTTGACAGAACAGCCTAACTGCTCACAATTCATTATAGATAAGCATCTTCCCAAAAGCTGATGTATTATCTGGAAATCTCTACTTACTGCAGCTACCCAACCTCCATGCCTTGAGTGTAGCTAAATGCAAAGTGCACCCAGCTTTAATCTATGGTTTAGTTTGGCAGGTTTTGCTGTAATTATTAGATCCTGCTCATGGAAATGGCCATCATCTGACCCATCCACAGGTCTGACTTCCCAGGCAATGGCTGTAGGTGGCTTCCCCTGGACTTCTGCCCTGGAAGAGGAGAGATGCGAAAGGAAATATGCCAAGAACTTGGTATTTGGTTATAAAACACGTACAGGAAATGGCAGGAGGAGCTGGCAGTGGTGCAGTACCTCTCCTGTAGTGACCATTGATGAGTTAGTGTTGTGGTTCAGTCAACCTGGCATCTTCCCATTGCTGCTGTCCTTGTGATTTCTGTACCAAGAACAAGCCCAAGCTGCTCTGGCTTTCCCTTCAAATTATATCTAGAGAAGGTGTGGGTGAGAATTAAGCCACTCAGAGCATGCTGTCCTGGATAAGTTCTGTTATCAGAAATGAAATACTATGAAGTGTGAAGAAATCCAGAGGAAAATGCTGAGAGAAGGTTTCAGTTTTCAGTTTATCTTAATGATCAGCTGAAGGCCTGTAGAGGACGTAGCAGAGCTAATAAAGGAAAATAAGGAAGCATGAATGAAGCAGGAATTGGTGTTTGGAAAGGGCTTTTTGGTTAAGAGCCATGAGGGCAATGGCATTGTGCCCATTCCTATCCCAGTAGGGCTTGTCCTTTAAATAGCTGCTCACAAATATCTGCTAGTCACTTAAGAGCTCATTAAATGAGATTTACGCTGCTGTTCTGTGTAAGGAAAGGTCTGCACACCCCAGTGTTACAGCAAATTACTCTACAAACCATGGGGGCACATGGGGAGCTCCTGACAAGCTGGGAACACAAAGAGCTTTGCACATGAGCACCACAACAAACTGGCCAAGAAGCCAGTGAGTGGGGCTGTGCCCTTGTGAGGAGAGTGAGCCCTGCTGCTTGCCCATCAGCTGGCAGTGCTGCTCTGCCTGGGGGCTCTGTGGCTGTGATGCCACTGCTGACCCCCTGGCACAGAGACCTCAGGGGCTCCAAAAGCTGGGAAAATGTAGAAAAACAACACCAAGCCAATGGAAAGCTTCAGGCACATCTCTCAGCCCCAGCCTGAGATGTTCAAGGACTCCAGTTCTCCATGATGTTCAAGAAGGCATGTGCTAAGTGTCACCTGGGTAGAAATCAGTCTTGTCAAACAGCAGCACACAGAGGAGCAGAGGGAGGTTTCTCCCATGGATTGTGTTTCTTGCTGAAGGGATGGTGGTGGGAGAGCAGGGAGACTCCTGGGCCTTCAGCAAAGGGAGAAGGCTGAATGAATCCTGGTGCAGTGGGTCTCCAGGGGAGCACATGGATGAAGCTACCAGCAATTTCCAGCCTTTCACAAATGCTGTGTGTCTGTCCTCAGTATTTGTAGGCACAGACAGTTCCTCTGAGGACTTTATGGATCTGGGGAATTTGCAGGGTGTTTCATGGTAATAGCTCTCAAAGTCTCACCCACCTTTTCCAGACCCTGCTTGGAGAAATTATTTTTATCCCCTCTAGTGAGCCTACAGTAGGAAGAAATGTGTGTTAGTCTGTGGATGTGCTTAGAGCTCAAATTCACAAATGCAACCAGACACAGGCTACTGTGCAAATGCTTCCTCTTCTTCCTTTCACTCTGAGAGTGAAGATCAGCCCCTTGCTGATCTTGAGCTACTAGTACAGAAACTGGGGCAAAATGGAGTGAAAATACTTCAGTTCTGCTAGTGCAGGAGCACAGAGAAATGCACAGAGAGAGGGATGGATAAAATTCTCACTGGTGAGCAGATGATCCAAAGACCCCATCTTTAGCTTGGTAAATGTCCACAAGTTGTCTTTAAGACGTGAAATACTTATCTTCCCCATTTCCCTGTGAATCTGAGGCCCTTTTAGAAAATACAATTGCACAGGACTTGAATGGTGGTAGGCAACCTGGACTTCAATAACATTCCTTTCAAGGCATCAAGGAAGGAAAAATAAGGCATTGTAACTTTGGATTCTTTTATTGGATCTTAAAAAGGTGCCAAGTTAGGCCACTGGTAACCCCAGATATACATAAACAATATCAGAAGAAAAAGACACTGAACACCTAATAAGCTTCTTGTTGCACACATAACCTTTCCTTCCACAGTCTCAAGTCTTCCCCTATGAACTGTGCTTTAACTGTGAGCTCTTGGGTGTTTTGCAGTCCCTGCCTTAATGGGTTATCACTCTTCAAAACCACTTCATTCTAACCCAGGTAATTACCTTCTGTGTGGCCACTGCTCCTCATGTGCTGGGAAAACCTTGAGCTATTCGTATCCTGCTGGTGCATCTAAATTAAGTCATTAGTTCTCAGTGAGAATATTTATAATTCTTGCATAACAAAACCGGCATTAGCAGCCACCCACATATAAGTAGAAAAACTCAGTGATGAATCAGGCTTTGTAACTATGGATAAATCTGATAGGTTCTTCCATGACCAGATGACCAGTCTAAATGTATTTATCTTTGCCTTTTAAGTAAATAAGAAAAGATTTGCATTTAGATTGTCTAGATTTCATCTGACAATCAAAAAGCACCTTGTGAGACTGTGTAATGACCTTTATTTACAAGGAGAAAGTTTGAATCTGTTTTCAGTTATTTGGACTCCTGCATCATTCGCAAGGTCTCAGTTACCCTTGAAGTCCTTGCAAAGTTCACAGCACATGGTTTGGAAGGGATGGCTTCTGTTTGAACTGGGACATGCTGTTCCCAAAGTAATAAACAAACCTCTCCACCAGATGATGGATTTTGAGATAATGTAGGAATTGTGAAAGGTGGCTGCTGGCCATGCTCTACAGGCTGTCATTAGATGTGTCCAGTACTTCTATCCACCCTTTATCACTGTGAAACTAGGAAAAGATTCTGTGATTTGATTTTCATCATTGTCTGGCTTGACAGTTCCTCTTCAAGCTGCTCATGCCCTTTCAGGGATGCCTCTTTCATTCTTCAAAGATGTGAGGGTATCTGGTGCCTGCTGTGTGCAGCAGAAGTGAAGAGCTGGAAGGTTTTTAGGACCTATTTTCCTTCTCATTTCACTTCTTGTAAGCAAATTCATGTTAGAATCAAGGGGTGGATATATTTTTTTTTTTCTGGATTACTTTAATTCTGCAGAGCAGACCTTGAATTGGGTGCTCTGGGTTAGGACTTTGTTAAAAATTGCACCCTCACGTGCTACAGGCCAAGTTTATGCAGCAGCCTGGCTTTAATCAGGGCCCACACATGGTTTGCTTAGTGCCAGGCTTAAGCCAGAGAAGATTTGAGCTGGGCAAGGTTTGGATTCAGCCCAGAAATTCCCCCAAGAGCTCAAGTCAATGCTGTGACAGCACATAAACTTTTGTTTCCACAACAGAAATGCCCATGTTCCACCTATTTCTGCACAGCATCAATCTATTGACCCATTACTGTCCAAAATTGTCATTTCTGTTGTCCTGTTCCTAAAGCCTTTTCCTGCTGAGAGAACAGGCAGCCAGAATAGAAAGTGCTGTGAGATCCTTCATGGGCAGTGGGCAATGGAGGCACTGCTGGTCTCAGTGTGACACCACGAGCAGGGAATGGCATTGGTGGGGTTACAAGGAATATTCCTCTGTTTAAACAGAGTGCAACTGGCTTGCTGACACTTCAGCTGATCTCTGCTAGCCCAGATGCTGACTGATCTCCTGCAGAATGCCTTTTTCTCATTATTCAGGGTACTTTGCAATGCAGGTGGCCACCTCTGGTGTCCTTGCCCTTTTGCTGTAAAGCCTCCAGCTAGAATACCAAACCTGACTTAAAGAAAAACTTAGAAAGTCAGCTTTACCTAACATTTGGCATCCTTCAGGTGTGCTTGTTGCCTGTGGTGCTGGCTGCCTTGTGTCTGTAAAATATATTCAACCACACTTTGCTCCACTCCAGGGCTATGCTGGCAGCTCCTGGCTGCCCTTTGTGCCCAGCACTATCCCTTCTCCTGGCTGCTGAGCCTTTCTTTCCAGCCTTTCTCAAAAATTCAGCAGCTGAGTGAAACCCATGGTGAAAACCTTAACTGCTGTAACCTTCAAGGTTACAGACAATTCTGCATTGGCAATAAATGGATTTGAACCTCAGAGTCAGTCAGACACCCGAACACACAGGCTTTTTATTGTATTAGGATACACCTCAGTCCACTAAAAACTCAGATGATGCTGCTGACCTGGAGGGGCATCTTCCTGTGAGCACTGTCTGCTGCCCTGTCCAGCTCTCTGCTGGACCACGCTCACAGTGCTCAGGAGGAGCAGAGCAGATCAGAGCTTTGGCTGGAAACCACCCACCAGTCTGCCCCACACATGGATTTCCAGTCTGGCCCATCAGCTGAGCCTTCTTGCTGTCTGTCTTTGTCCCTGTTAGATGCTCAGACCTCCTGCCCACGAGCTCTTCCTGTGGTTCATCAAGCCTCTTGCCCTCAGGAGCTGTTGCTGATCTGGCAGGACAAAGAGATGCCACGTTTGGGCTCTACCCCATGGCTTGGCAGTGGGGCAGGACAGCTGAGTTCAGCCTCTGGGGTGGGTTCTGTGTGCATGACAGAGCCTGGGCATTTTCACAGGCAATGCTCTCTGCTCCATCCATCCTCTCTCTTCTCCTCCTTTCAATTCCTTTGGTGCAGAGGTTGGAGACCATCAGCAGCTGTGTGTCCTGAGAGATGGAGGGAGAGGATGTGAGCAGGGTCACTGCTTTAGCCTGGCAGTCTGGGGCTGAGCATTTGATCCAAGGACAGAGCTTCCAAAGGCTCCTCTCAGCTTTGAAGGCTGCTGATCAAGGTCTGACACCAAATGCAACCCAAAGAAGAAGGAGTTTATTTCCTCCTTCTCTTTGTGGATTGTAAGATGTGGGTTTTCTTCTGCTAGCCTCATTAGAGGCTTCAGCTGGACAGGAGTAAATGGGATATATTTTTGTAAAAGATTTAATGACCCTGTTGCAAGTTGTGGAGAGTGGGAATAAAGGATTGTGGTTTACCAAGGAGACTTTGAAAAGCTGCTCAATTAGCTGAGAAGATTTTTAAAGATATTTCTTCCCAGAGCCAAAGTTGAGAGATTTAATTGGGGGCTACACAGCAGATGTGTGTACATGGCACAATGACAGCCAGAAAGGGCATGATCAAACACTTATGCACTTATTACCCACTTGTAAACCCAACCCAAAAAATGTAAGCTTTATTGATAGTGCCTTAAAAGTGGTGGTTCTTACCCTGATTTTTCTGGAGTATGAGGATTGTTGGCCTGGAGAGACATGGCTGTAGGTATCCTGACAGCAATGTCGTTGAAACATTATATTAATGTGTTTTCTTGTTGATGGGTATCCGCCCTGGCATCTCTCCTGAGTTCATGACACAAGCCTTGAACTGATTCCAGCTCCTTGCCTGGTCCAGGTGCTGGCAATGTCCCCATGGTCTGGCTCAGGTTAGTGGGTAGCAAACATCAAAGGGGACATAAAGGCCAAGTGTCTGGGCACACTTGGGAGGTGACAGCCACGAGCACTTTGTGGGTCTGCCGAGGTTTGGCTGCACCTGATGCCTTTGGACAGGGACAGAAACACTGCAGTTTTGGTGGGGAATGGGGCACCTCTCCTGCCACAGGGAAGCCAGGAGCTTATGGAGATGAGATGTAGCTGTGAGTGTGTGCTCCTGTTTCAGGAGAGGAGGGTATCTGCAGGAAGGTCTGTTCTGCATGGAAACGGCTGCACAGGGGAGAGGGAAGGCTCTGGCTATAGTGGCAAGTCAGTGAAGTGATGGACACTGAGGATTTAATGATTTTTGATTTATCTCATTAATATCTCATCTGGGAAATTTTTCAAAGTAGATACAGCAAATCAGTATTTTTCCTGCTGATTTAGTTGTTGCTGGTTTTGTTTTGTTGGGTTTTTTGTTTGGTTTTTGGGTTTTTTTAACAGATATGCAATTTTAAAATGCTTGAAAAGGACTTTTGCAGCTTGATTGGATATGGTATCCTGGCAGATTAAACATGTGCCATAACTGAGATTAAAAAAGGTTTTGTCCTGCTCCCCTGGTGGGAGTGTGTCAATGCCACAAGTTTTTCCCAAGCTGCAATCAAAGGCGTGGAGGGGCTGTGGAATGACTTTATGCAAGGTTCTATCAGTTGCAATGAATCTCCCTTAGGGCTGGTGCACGATGCTGCCTTTGGTGCAGGGATGCTCCAGCCTGGATATTTTACCCTGTTTTGACCTGGAGCAGTGGCCTGTGCGCTCCCAGTGTGTTACTAAGGAGGGACAGGGTGCAGAATGACAACCCACACCCAGGCAGAGGTGACATGTGGGTACTCCTTAAAATGCCTTTGCCACCACCACAGGCTTCTTGTGTGACCCTTAGCTCACATTATTTCTCTTGCTGCACCACCTAAATCTCACTGAGACCTTCTATAGCTACCTCTCTTTCTCAGAAGCAGCGCTATCCTATGTTTACCTTTAAGTTTAATCCCTGGGAAGTTTCCTCAGGGGAAGTGGAGCAGATCCTTAGGGGAGGAAAAGAATTTCTTTTGCCTCTTTGCTTGCTTGCTCTCCTCTGCTCTTGTTGCTGTGGGAACAAGGGACAGCACTGGGCTCTGGCATCCTTTTTAATTAGGTATCTTCTGCAGATCAGCTGTATTTATTGAAGATTTTTTATTATAGCTATTAAAATTAAATAAGGCAAAAATTGAATCCAGAACAAATACACTGCTGCAAGTTATCCTCATAATGTGCTAGCAATTTTTGCCAGACAATTGTGAGAAAATATGTTCTGGCAGCCTGTGTTCAGGCAATTGGCCAGGAACAGCTATAAATCATGTGTGTTTTTTTCTTCCTCTTATCTTTCTCACTCATTTAAAATAGCAGATAACATATGTGTGAGAAAAGGGTGTATCTTACTGACTTGCAGTAATGATACATCCACATCTGTAACTCTCAGCAAGGATAATCTGAGGGGCAGGAACAGCTCATCTTTCTTCATGGGAGGATGTTAGCAAAGAGTAAGTGGATGTTCATGGGCTGGGAAGCAGGAGCCTGAGTGTCTTTGGTTCCATGGCTGCTGTGTGCACCATGGCAAGGTGGGGTGCTGCTCTGGAAAAAGTCTGCAACGCTCCCAGAAAGTTTTGGAGGTGGAAATAATTTGAAATTCTTTTTTGAGTGGAGCTTTCTTTTGCATGTCCGTGCTGCAGCCTCGGTGCAGGGGTGAAGCTCTGTGTGTATGGGCCAGGTGCCGCAGCAGAGCTGTGTGTCACCTGCACAGGGACATGCTCTGGCCACGCTCCTGCTGCCCCTCAGCACAGTTTAAGGGGCTGGTACAGCTGGGATTGGCTTCAAGAGTTGGCTCAGCCTGGGCTTGGATCCAGGAGCAGCTCCTGCTCCAGGTCTGTGCCTTAGCTGGGTGCTGGTGCTGAGGCAGATGTGTGCAGATGTGGGTGGCTTCAGCCTCCTGGTACCCATGGCTTTCTAACCCCAGTTTGTAAGAGCAGCAAGACTTCAAGGCTTTGCTGAGTGTGGCTTTGGGTGCTTTGCACATACCCATGGGGGTTCTTCTCCCTAAGCCTCAGTATTGGCTCCAGGAGAGCACAGACCCTGTGCCTCAAGCACACCGTGATTTGGCTGTGTACTGTTCTGCTGTGCCAGCACCAAGGCACAGCCTGCTGCCTGCTCTGCTAATAAAAATGAGTGCTCTGAGGGTTATTTTCCTTTCCAAGGAATTTTCTGTTCATTGTGGAGATGTTACTTTTCCAGCTGGCTGGTTTGCTGGCTTTTGAACATGCTACACTTTGTTAAGCAAGGCTGCTTTTCCTTCCTCGCCTTTGTAGCAACATCAGCTGCTTTCTTTTTCAGTTTACACATTCCTCCCCACCTTCTAAAAAAGGTTGAATTAACACTGGCAAAATGTTCGAGATTTACCAGTGTATTCACATTAACAGGTTCTGCAGTGTAGTACAATAATAATAATAATAATAATAATAATAATAATAATAATAATAAATGGGGCAGTCTGCACCCTGGCAGGCAGGAGCAGCTGCAGAGCTGCCATGGCACCACTCTGCCACCTTCCTTGGCACCAGCACCATCTGCAGAGAGCAAATCTTCAACACTCATTAACCCCTGTGGCATCCCCATGGGGTGGGATAAGAGGAAAGGAAGGACCCAGGGCCAGGAAGGGACCATGAATTAATTTAAAATATTTCTGCCTGGAACGCTGAGTGATAGGAGACACAGCTTGCCTGTCTGGGTTTCAAACTGGAGACCAGAGGTGGGGAATGGGGAATACATGATTGTCACTGGGCTTTATGAAGCTCAGGCTTTGGCTTTATGCACACACAGCCATGTGCAGAATTATCTTGTTGTCCTTTTGCAGCTGGAGTAATAGTGGTATCAATTAATACACTTGGTATGTGTCAAACAGTGGGGAAAAAAGTATGTGCTATAAATGGAAATACTTGCATAAGACTGTAAAAACAAGATAAAATATGTATATTTTTCAAAGAAAGGAACTAAACTCTTTTCCTCTCTCCTACATCCTGTAATCCAGTTGTAGGAAAACAGCAGAGTTCAGATCCTGCAAAGGTTTTCCTAAGCTAGAAATCAGATGGGAAAATGGTTTTCTACCATTTCATTGAAGGAAGAATTATCTGAAAATAAGTTATAAAAGTGGGGCTGTCCATAGTCAGGAATATTAAATCCTCCTATAACAAGAGCAGCATGAGAGAACGAGGTGCTAAATGCTGAAATCCTGGGGAGATGAAGGAGAAAGGAAAAACCAAGCAGTGGGAGACGTTCTTGCAGAGCACTGTCTGCAAAATTGGCCAGAGCAGGACACAGAGCCTTAAAAACTTTTCAAACCCAATTGTTGCATTCTAAATGAGCTGCCTGACATTTGAAAGGTCAGCAGCCAGGGAGAGGGAGACTGCTGTTCAGCAAATGCAATCTGGCTGTGCTCCTGCCTGGCCGTGTCCTTCACACCAGGGCTGGGGCTGCCTCGCTGCCTGGCAAGACAAATCCTCTCCATGTTTCCTAAAAAGATGCATTTGCAATACCCAAACGGGGAAAGACACTGATACTTTCCCATTTCCCAATTCTCCTCCCTCTAAGGGGCTAATAAGGAGGCAAGTGAGCAAAGGAAGATGGGTGGGAGGTTGGGGTGGATTTGGGTAGAGCAGGTGGAAGAAGAAGGTGTCAGTGGGCAGAGCAAGGCAGCATTCAGAGCAGAGACACTGCCCTGCTGACACCTGGGGCCCTGGGGTGGCACAGGTGGCACCTCAGCATGTCCCTGCTCCCTCCTGGCAGGGTGAGCCCTCTCCAGACACAGCCTGGGGGCTGCCTGCAGCTAAAGGAAATGTTTAGCAAACAGATCTGCCTTCTATTCAGTATCAAGAGCCTTAAACTCTGGGGCCACTCGCTCCCTTCCCTTCCCGTGTGCTTTTTGTGAGAGCCCCACACCAACCAACCTGAGAAAATGTATTCATACAGCAGTGACTGGCTAACCAAGGCACTGTAAAAGAGAGCAGTTTTCTTCTATTCATAAATCAATACAGAACAGGACTGGGCCATTGCAGTACAGCATGAGTAGGGGTGATTTTCTTTTTACTGTCTATCTTCTAGAATTTTACTATTCAAGTTTTAAGCCTGCAGTACATATTTCTATGCTGGACTGCTAAAGCTTTGAATTGCCAGCATGCTGAGCATTTTGATCCTTTTATAAAACAAGAATGAGGATTAAATGTTTCTCACTGCATGGCTATTGGAGCAGCACTCAGTGCAGATTCACAGAGGCTGATCTTGCATCAGGAGCCCCATTGCTCTGTAGCAAGACATCCTGTGGGATTTGGGCAGGTAGGAAACCACAAAGCTGATTGTGAGCTTCCTTCTCCCTGCAAAAGCACTTCAGTGTGTCCATGAGAGACACAGGCAGGGGCTGGAATTAGCTTCTCTTTAATTAGGGTGGACACAGAAGGAAACAGCAAATGTTGTGTCATCCCACACCAAATGTCACCAAGCCCTAAGTCAGAAATATCCTCTGACCAGCACCTTGGCCCTCACCAACTCCAGTGCTGTTGCAAGGATTCTTTTGTTTCCTATCTATCCTATCTATCCTATTATGTTCTTTGTTTTGTATGTAAACACAAATGTTTCAGACTCACATGTGTACAAAGAGGCAAACAGGTCCCTCATGAGAGGGGTGCTAAATCCTGCTGAATTCACCCATGGCTTTGTGCACTGAACCAGTCTAGAAATCCAGCCTGTGCTAATACTTTGGGAGGGCAGGAAATTTTAGTGGGCAAAGGAGAGCCTGCAGAGAGCTGTGCTCCTCCAAGGCTGTGATGCTGCTTATCTGCTTTCTGGAAAGCTTTTTCATGGCAGGTTTGGCACTGACATGAGAGCTGGTAGTGCTGGGAGACACAAAACCTCTCTGTAAACTGGTGCTTTGATGAAGCTCTCAGATGAGCCTTCTCCTGCACCAGGATGCTTCTTTCTTCAAATGGGCCCGATCTCTGCTAATAAATCACCTCCTCCACACGAGGAGGGTTTGATCAAACATCATAGGAGACATCATCAAGGGCTAAACCTACCATTTTCTATTCCATTCCCTGAAGCTCATAATGCTCAGTGTATCAAAGACGAACAGAGTTCCCTCAAGTGTTTTTATCACCAAGCAGGCAACCTGCAGTGAGTTGTCCATGTGCAGAGTGGCTCCTGAGTTTTCTCTCTTGGTTGCTGGGTTATCTTTACTCCTGCTGTAGTACCTCTGTACTCCTGAGCAGAATGGAGCAGGGCTGTGTTCCCAGCTTAGGGCTCCTCAGCTTTGAGGGGGGATAAAATGGTATTAGCAATTCCCGAGTACCTTGTATGGCATTTCCTGGCATGGCACTCCTGTGAAATCCAGATGCTGTTGGGTTCTGGTGGGAGGCTTTTTGATGCTGTTTCTTTTTTTAAAAACTGAGAGGACTCCAGTGATTTTCTCACCAGAGCCTGGGGAAGCAGAAGAGAGCTCATGTGAGTGTGGTTTATCTTGGAAACTGTTAAGCATCCCCCTGAGGGCTGGAGGCTCTCAGTGCCACTGCTCTCCTGTGTAAATTCAGTTCTGCCCAAAGCAGAAGGGCCATGCTTCACCCTTATGTCAGACAGCTTGTGTGTCTTGGCTTTCATGGACCACTCTCCCCTTTCCTTCTCCTTCTGCACAACGCATTGCTTTCCCAGCTGGTTTTTCACACCAGCATCCAGTGCTTCCCAAATCTGCCCTCATCTTCGGGCTTTGTAAGACCTGAAAAAGAAAAGAAGAGATGAGAGCACAGCTCCCTGTGCGGAGGCTGCAGACAGGGCTGTCCTGCTGGGTTTCAGATGCCAATGTCAGCAGTGTTGCTCTGTGCTCCCATGAGTGCACCACTCAAATCCAGCTCAAACCTGGGTGCTGGCTTGGGGAAGTTTTGCATCACAGGGCTCTGCAGAAGGGTCTGGAAGCATCTCCCTGCACTGCCCATGGGCCTCTCCTTGGGATCTGTGTGATCCCAAGCCCTCAGATGTGCTGGGAAAGGCTGTGTGCTGCTCCAGGTCGCATGGCTGCAGCAGATGCTGCTGAGATGGAAAAATTGTGAATTCAGCAAACGCTAAAGTAGCACACTGCATTAAAAATTCACAAAGACTTCTCTGAAACACAGCTCCCAAAGAAGCATTTTGATGAGCTGCAGCAGGGCTGGGTGAGGGAGCAGGGAAGCCCTTCCCCAGCAGTGTTAGGAAACAGTCCCAGGCGCAGGCCACCCCAGTGGTTTGTGCGTTTGTGGTTCTCAATTTTCAATTAAAAACTGCAGCAGAGTGTTTTTTCTCTTCTTTTTCCTATTTAGGAACTCAGTGACAACTTGTTCAGGTTTGCTGTGGAAAAGTAAACTAAAAACTGAGAGACTGTTGTCAGTGTTTAGGGGAAGATATAAGGATTAAACTGAAACAAAACTTGAAATACTTCAGGTCTGGGATTTTCAAATGCTCCTTTGAAAGTTTTCTTTAAGAAGAGAAGCCAGATGACCCCATTTTTCCCTGGAGGGGGAAAAAACCAAACCAAACAAACTTGTAAGCATTTTTCCAGTGACTTTGTCCTTCAGATACCCTTTTTTTCCTGATCTTAGCTTTGGTCAAATTAAAGCAGGCTGAGTTGAATCCCAGAGCGCCCAGGTCGGTCTGGGATGCTGAGGAGGGATGGGAGATGCTGCGATGGGCTGGGGGCCAGGGGGTGCTTCCAATAGGAATTTGAGCTGGCACACAATTTCTCTGTGCCTTTGGGGCTGGTTCCAGTGGGGTTTGCCCCTTTTGGCAGTTCAGTGTGGGGTGGAGCACACGGAGGCGCTGCAGGGATGCTCTGCCTTTGCAGAACAGAATCATGACCTACTTGTGAATCCGTGCCCCTGGGCTCTGGGTCGGGGAGGTTTCTGCTCCTGCTGCAGTGGCTCTCGTTCTTATTGTTTTCATTGGTTTTGTTTAAATTTGTTGTTTTCATCTGTACTTTATTCTCTGCTACATGGGTCATCACAGAAACGACAGCAAGTACCTTTTCTTTCTCCTCCCTTAACCGAAAAGCTGGATGAGCTTTCTGGAGGTTTTATAACCTGCTTTTGAAAAAATAAACAGAGAAGATATTCATGCTGCAGCTCTGTTAAATGTAGAAATCTGTGATTAAAGAGGGGCTAGTTTAATTTGCTGGGGCAGAAAAACATATTTGGGTTTTGTTTTCTCTTCGCAATCTTTTCAGAGCAGATGTGCCTTCCCTGCAGGACTGCTCTGTTTTGTGCTGCTCAGAGGCTTTGCTGGAGCAAAAGGATGAAAGAGGGTAGAAAAGATCTGCATTGTTTGCCTTAGAGATGTTAAATATCTCTGACAGGGCTGAGACACCCATCCTGCCCTGGACAAATAGCTGGAGACACTGAGCATAGGGCTTACATTTTCACTGTGAAAATAAACAGGAAATGCAGAAGCTTATTAAGAGGAAGCATAAAAAATAAAAGCAACAGTGGTGGATTGAGTGAGATTTGTCTTGGCTGCTGTCCCATGGGGAGCCAGGACAGACCGTGCTGGAGACCTGCAAGGGCATCCCATGGGGAGGGACCACTTTGGCTCTCATTTATAGGGAAGCAGAGACTACCCCCCAAAAAAATAGCTTTTTGCAAAGAGGTTTCTCAGAGAGGGACCATCAAGCACAAGCAGTTGTTTTGTTTAGAGCCTGAAACTCCTTTTAACAGGGATTTTGAGACCACTGAGTTTCAAGAACTGAAACATTGGTGTTGCAGGAGATCAGTGTTGTAGGCTTACACCTGGACTTCACGGTTCAGGAGTTAACATGAGGAAACAAGTAATTAATTATGCAGGTTCTGCATCTGATATTCAAGCACCTCTTGAGTCCTGGCACAGAGAGCTGGATGTCCTGTATGCTGCAGATGATAAAGCAGTAGGGAAACTTCTGCCTTCTGAGAATGCAAATGAGGAATCTGCTTTTCGTGTTAGTTTAATTTTCTGTCTTCATCTCTGCACAGCTTGTTAGCTGAATGGAAAACTGTTGATGCTGCCGATGCAATCTGGATATTGTTTCATGGGACTGCAGAAAGCGATGAGTTTGTAGCTCTCTAATCTGCTGTAATTTGCTGCTAATTTGTCAACAGTCAACAGCTCCAGTGGCTACCACATGGAAACAGCCCCACTGCCTGCATCTGAAGTGTTAGTGAAAGGTCACACAGAGCACTGCTTCTCACCCACTGCCAGGCTTTTACTAAGCACAGAATAATGTTTATTTTACAAGGGAGAAACAAAAATCACAGGGGAACTGTTGCAGTGACAGAGGCCAGGTGAGTTTTCAGACTTGCCAAATCCTCATTCCTGACTGCCACCATCACACAGGGACCCAGCACAGTCATTGCACCCAGGGAGCTGGCAGCAGTGATCCCCACAATCAGCAGCTCCCAGGGATCTGGCAGCAGTGATCCCAGCTGAGCAGCTCCCAGGGAGCTGGCAGCAGTGATCCCAGTTGAGCAGCTCCCAGGGAGCTGGCAGCAGTGATCCCAGTTGAGCAGCTCATGGAGCAGCCTCTGGCAGTGCCCCCAGGCTGTGCCCAGATCCAGTGTGGTGCTGGAAGCCCAGCCAAGAGCAGCCTCAGCCCTGGGAGGTTCTGTCCCTGCCATGCCCTGGCCACACCAGGACCACACTTTTGAGAGGCAACACCATGCATTTTCATCAGCTTTTCCTCTTTTGCTCAAACTCTTGCCTCTTCCTCATTTTGAAGCTGTGTGCTGGGTATAATGAGCTGAAAGCAGTGTAAACCCTGCCTTGGTCCTCTGAAATATTCATCTATCTGCACATTGAAAAAAGCAAGTGAAAAGGCTGGTTAATGAGGAACAGAGGGGAATTAGGGCTGTTTGGTGCCTGTTTCTGAGCTTTCCTAGAAATCTGGATTTAATGGGCATTTGCAGAGCTGGGGTGTACTGGAGTCAGCAGTGCTGGCTTCTGCTTTGGCTTGATTGAAACTCCCTGATCAATCATCCCAGGTTTACTTTTTCTTTTCACGTTTCGGCCAAATGTTAATAATAAAGTTGGAAAACTTTGGAACTGGCAGTGTGCCTGGAGCTGATAGTTCACAAATGTTTCAGCTAGCACATTCCCACTTGGGCACGGCGCAGAGCTACATGCACTGCCTTTCTAAATCTGGGATCTGAGCTGTCCTTGATCAGAGGTGAGGACATTAATTTGGCAGGGGACAGAGTGAGGGTCCTGTACAGGCTCCAGTGTGTTCTAAGAATGCATGAGGTTACTGTGACTAAGTAATGGTGTTTGCCCACATGCCTTAAGATGAAGCATCTGCTATCTAAAATTTTCTTCTTCCTCTCTTTCCTGTTTGCAATGGACGTGCATCCACTGCTGCTCTTCAAGGAGTCTGAGAGCTGTGTGAGCCCCATGGTCTGAGTTTACTGCTGTCAAATCACTCAGCTGCTCCTTAAACTCAGTTTGAGGACATCCAACCTCTCTCCGGCTGCTCCAGCAGCTGTGCCCTTGCTGTGGCAGTTCCAGCAATTTCCTGGGAATATCAGTTCTACTCTCCTGGTCTGTCTGGGTGTGGGAGGGAGCTGTAGCTTCAGGGACTGATTTCCAGCAAAATGAAGCTTTTGGCTGCCCATCTAGAGATGGAAATAAGGTAAATCACAGAATCATAGAATGGTTTGGGTTGGCAGGTACCTTAAAGCTCATCTGGTTCCAATCCCCTGGCACAGGCAGGGACACCTTCCACTGGACCAGGCTACTCAAAGCCACATCCAGCCTTGCACTGAACACTTCCAGGGATGGGAAGTGACCTGATAAGCTTCAGAAGTGATATTTTGACTTGTTCCTACAGAGTAACTCAGGTTTGCCTCCTTGCTGCTGAAGGCCAGGCACTGGTGTGTGTGTGACCTGTCCTCTGCCAGCCTGGGTAGAGGGGACTCTGGAAGATGTTAACCAGAGTTGCTTGTCAGAGGCTTTTTCTTCAGGTGTGGTGAAGGTCCCTTGGAGTTCAGAAAGGCATGAGCTCCCTCAAATCCCATATTATTCTTGTAGGAGACCTGAAGGAGAGCACACCAAGTGCTGCAGCGTTTTTACATCTCTGCCCATCACCCCAAGACTTCTGCCTCTCAGCAGAAATCTCATCCAGTGGGAAGCACCTGGAGGATCACCATGGCATGGCAGGAGTAAGAGCCTTGCAGCAGCAAGAAACCATGGGTATCTTTTGATGTGTGAGTGGGGAATTGCAAAAAAGTCTCCCAAATAAGCCCATTGCTCTGCTTTGATGTGGCAGGGCTCAGGAGCAGATTTAAATATCTCTCTGTGATTCCCAGGCCACCTCTGTTCTGCACACAAAGAAATGCTTAACCTTGCAGGGAATTATGTATCACATTGCAGTTTGCTGACGCATAAAAATTAACTATTTTTTGCATAGGAAAATAGTAGCTATGCTATTATTAATATCAGTTTTTCCTCCCACTATTCATTTTTATTTTATTTTTCATTGTCTGTAGTAATTCTTGTCCCAAATAGCTGTTTTTAGGGGAGTGCAGGAGACAGGTTCAGCTCTCTTTTAGCAAGGTATCCTTGTAAGAATTTTGCCTTAAGTGCAAGGAGGAAGTTTTGAAGTCAGGATTTAGCATTTTGGGGTGGTTGAAGCACTGAATGATCTTATATTAACAACAAGCTGTGCTGTCTTTGTGTTTCATTTTCACTTTAGATCAAATGTTTAGAGAGGCTGCTGGTAGCTCATGGGCTTTGAGAGGGGTTTGATAGAGGAAAGTTTGCTGATGTTTTTTAAATCACAGAATGAGTAAGGTTGGAAAAGCCTCTAAGATCATAGAGTGCCCTTGGAGTCTATCACTGTGTCCACAAGTTCCATGTCCATGTGTCTTTTAAATAACTCCACAGATGGTGATTCCACCACCTTCCTGGACAGTCTGTTCCAACAAATGATCACCCTTTCAGTAAAGAAATTTTTCCCAATATCCAATTTGTGCAACGTGTTTCCGAAAGGTGAATCAAGAAAGGGTCTGCAACAAGGCTGCCTGGGCAATAAACAGAAATTTTGGGGATCAAGTGGTAGAGATCAAAGTTTGATGGTGTTGCAACCTCAACTCTCTGCACAGTCTCCTCTAAAATTGAAATTCTAAATTTGTATAGCTGTGTCTGTAATGTCACATGTTACACCTAAGAGTTCAAATAAAAAAAAAGGTGGGACCTGTGAGGAGGGGAGATACTGAAGAAGGAAGTTCAGGATGTTCAGGATGACAGAGTGGGGATGAGACTGAGTAGCAATGGAGACAGCAAGAGAGGTGTTTGCATATGAATGGATATGTTTGGATGTGTATCTCTCCCAAAAAGCCTCTGGAAGAGAGAATGAGGCTGTTTGGGGAAGGAGACTACAAGTTCTGCACAGGAACCTGCTGCTTTGCTGTGCTGGCCTGTGCTTGTGGAACTCACAGGGCAGAGACTTTAAATGAGTAAATAAATCAAAGGTGCTAAAAAGCTATGGTTGTTCAAAGTCAGTCATCCATTTAATAGCACCCAAAATAAAAAGGCAGTCTCAGGTCAACTAGCATGAAAAATAACTGAGAGGCAGTGGCAGTTGTGTGTCTGGAGCTGAGCTGGGTCTGCTGATGGCTGCAAGAGCTTGGAAACAGAGATTTTCTGATGGGGAGAGAGAAGAACCAGAGGTGAAGGTAAGGCTCCAGTCTCCTCAGCAACCACTGGAACAGCAGTATGTTATCAGCATTATTCTCATGCTACATCCAAAGCACAGCCCTGTATACCAGCCTCTAGGAAGAAAATTAACCCTACCCTAACCAAAACCAGGACCCTTTATTTGTGTATGTATTAAATGCTATAAATTCATGGTGTTTAGCCCAGAGGTCTGCTCTGTGCTGTGATACTGACCTTGGAGCACAGCCATCCAGGGGCCTCCCCTCCAGCCCCTCTTGGCTGCCCAGGCTGGAGCCCAAGGAACCCATGGAGAATTCACTCACAGCCTCTCAAAATGATTTCTTTGCCAGGTGGTTGCTTACTGCAAGCTCTGGTTTCCTTTCCCAAGTGTTGTCCCACTGCTCTGCCCTAAGCCAGACCAACATGTTCATGTTCAGGGTCCCAGGGCTCAGGTCACCTGCAGTTTCCATGAATTACTGCAGAGCTGAAGCTCAGGAGGGGCTGACTCTGCTTTCCTTGTGCTGCTACAGATGTGAAGCAAATGTATTGAAATCAGCTACTGAAATTCATTTTCTTTTTAAACTGAGAGCAAATTAGCTTGGATAGTGAGAGGAAAACAAATAGGTTACTCCTCTTTTCTAGAGGAAAATGAGGGCTGGAGAAAGCTTAGTGGACTACAGGCATTTCTGTCTGGATCCTGTTCTAACTGTTTGGGTGATTTCTGCTGTAACCTCTATTAAACAGCAATTGCATTGAACCTAGCCAGGCTATTAACACCCTGGGGAAGTCTAATTCCAGCACTTAATTTATAAACAACTAGGAATTTCTTTGAAAGGCATTCCTAGATACCTGTGATAAAAATTCCAAATTCAATAAAATGGGTCCAGCCCCCACACACAAACACATTTAAATCAGGTCATTACAGCAGGGTGAGAATTATGTGGGAAAAAAGTAGAGTCTTCACAAAAGATAGTGAGAGAAAAGGTGCTATATCAGTTCTGCCTGTCTCCCTTCCTACCAGCTCACAGTTGATAACTATCTATAGCTGCCATTAAAAATAATTTCAAAATTACTGCTAACTCTAGGATGACAAAAGGCTTGATTTCATGGTAAAAGCTGAGCAGCTTGGGGGAAATTCTGGCATGCTAATGGACACTGCTTAATGCCCAGGCTGTTTCTCATGGGAATGAGGTGCAGTTTTCTGACTACAATGGAAATGCCATTTTTCTCCAGTCCAAATCCTACAGGGAAGATTCCCAGCCATTGTCTGCTTGCTGCATGCAGCATTACCCACCACCCTAAACAAGAACCAGGCTTGAAGTCATTCCTCAATATCTTATACTGACTGATGTGGTAATTTTGAAATGAAAGTCACTTTCCCCCTATTTTAATGGAAATGAAAAGGCTAATCCAGTCACAGGAAGGATCCTCAGTCCTTCTATCAAGTGCCATTCATAGATTTTAGGCATGTTCCAGTTTAGTTGTACCACAGAACTTCATCCAATATGCAGAGAAGAAAGGAGAAGTGTAAAATTGGCTAAATATTGTGTTTGCTGAAGTCTATGCTTTGATGAAGACAAAAGTTAGCCAAATTCCCAAAGAAGAGATGATCTTTATTCCTGGGGTGAGTGACTAGGGAGAGCAATTGGCTGACTTCTGCAGGGATGTTCTTTATTTGCTTTGTGCATCCGATGTTCCTCCAAGGCCTCATCCAGGCACAGGAAGGAAAGATGTTCTGGGAAGATTAAAATCCCAAAGGTTTTCAGTATCACAAGGCTCAAAGAAGATGCTGCTGCTGGAAGCAGAGCTGTGTGTGGCATTTGCCAGTGAGCTTTGGTGTGTGTGCCCAGCCTGCCCAGAGCAGGGAGTGCTGTGGGGTCACTGCAGAAGATGGAAGACACCACCTCAAAACTGTGCTCATGGCAAAAGGCAGAGGAGGGGATCATGCCCATGCACAGAAGAGCATTCATCAAGTGATTTTCAATGAGTTGAGTGAGCAAAACCCCAAATCCTGAAGTTGCTTTGAATGTGAAACTGTTTTCTTCTATGCCAGCTTTACATTCCTGTGCCAGCATCACCCAGTAAGTCCCTGCAGCATTCCCAGCTGCCATTAGAAATGCACAGGAGTGTTCCAAACAGAGATTATTCCCTGTATTGGAAACATCAATCTTTCTCTCAGGTTATCTGCACAGATTGCTTGGTGTGGTACTGACCCTTGTGAAAACAGCTGTGCTGGGCATTAGTTAAGTTTCAACATTTTTGAGTCATTCTGTAAATTTCTTTCACTAGAAAATGACTGTAATTGTGGTAATTTCCTTGTAACGATGTTTGTTCCATCTCATTAGCAGAGGCACTTGCAGGGGCTGTGCTCCAGTGGCAGTGGCACTGTCCTTGTGCAGAGCCACCAAGCGTGGGCTGTGCTCCTGCGGCTCTGCAGCTTCAGCCAGGTCTGCAGGTGAATCACCAGCCCTGCTCCCAGCTCGATGCACCTGCCCCCAACAGAGCACTGGGAGGCTGCGGTTGCAGTGGGTGGATGATTTTTTACGTGCCTGAGTCAGTGGTGAGGAGCTGCAGATGATTTTCAGAGTGGGCTGGGGGATGCAGAGGACACAGCCCTTCTTTGCCCATTGGAAATGTTCATCACAGATCGGATCTGTGTGCTTGGAGGTAATTTTTCCAAGCATCCCAGGATGGAAAGCTCAAGCTCATATTCCCTTTTGTTTAAATTAATGAACAAATTTGCTGCTCCTGGTTTCTGAGGGGGCTGGATAAAGGGTAAAGGGTGGAAGCCAATCCCTATTCTTGCTGGCTCATGTTTATTCCCAAGAAATAAGAAAAAAAATAGAGTTATCATTTTTATTCACAGGCCCCCATAAAATCCAATTTACTTACCCATAGCTGTTGGGTACTTGCAAGTAAGCAGAGCTTAGAGCGTTTTAGAATTCACAGAGTAATAAAAGTAAGTAATGAAGTATAGTCATAATAATAGCTAGAAAATATATTCATAATATATCTGGGAAATATATGAGCAGTCTCAGCTTCATGTAATTGAAAACAGATTTAGCAAACTCAGGCTCAGAACAGTGACCTTATTTTGTAGCTGCTTTAAGCCATTTGTGTCACTGAGTGAATTTCCAGAAACTTGGCCATCAGATTTCCAATACTTTGGACGATTTATGATCTCAGTTTGATTTTTCCCTGGGCTGTGTTAGCGGGTGAGAACAGCTTGATTGGGTGAGTTAGACGTTGTAAAAGCCATTCCTGGACTCCTCACATTTTCATGATGGCAAATGGAGATATAATAACATCCCAGTTGGGGTTTTCTGATGCTCTCTCTTATGTCCTTCTCCCTTCAGTTAGCTTTAACTTTGATAACTCTGCTGGGCTGGTAATTTGCTTTGGTCTTTGCCTGTGATTGAATTATTCTGAAAAGCTAGGCTAAAATGAAGATTGCTCTCTCAGGAAGAAATGATGGCAGGATAGCTGTGGCCTGATTATTTCTTTTCTCAGTGCAAGGCAGGCAATTGTCCTTGCTGGCAGCTAGGTGTTAACTTCTAGTGCTGGGTTTAAAGGGGAGGGAGGGAGTCCATGGATATTGGTTGTCTGCCTTTAGCGTGGTTGCCCAGATAAAAAAAGTCACAAATATTTGTGCAGCTCTAGATCACTAGATCTTAAGATCTTTATGATCTAGACCATAAAAATGATGGAAACTTTATTTGGTTTAGTAAGATTTGGTGAAGAATCTCAGTTTTTCCATTATGCTTCCTGTCAGAAGTAGGTGCCAAGGTCTGAAAGATCCCAGAGCATCTCTGCAGGGCAGGGGGTGGGTGAGACTGAGCCAGCTGAGGCTCTGCCTATCCCTTTGGAAAACTTGTACCTCTTGAACCCAGCAGCTTTGTGCAAAAAGCTGCTCTCTGGAAGTCTTATCCATTCTCACTGAGTGTAGGCATTCCTGCTGTCACAAAAAGCTGGGACTGTCCTGATAAAGCTGCTCCTGGACCACAGTGTCCCATCAGCTCTTACTTATCACAGCAGCTGCCAGCCAGGGGACCCGTGCTGGTGCCACTGTGGTCAATCCTGCTCACCCAGGGCTTTTTAACAGTTTAATTTGAACTGGCAAATCCCAGCCCAGCCTGCTTCCTCTTATCACCCCAAAGTTCCCTGAAGGCATCTTTGCCTGCTGGGCTCCAGAACCCAGGCTCTCAGGCTGTTCCACAATTATAGATATGCAGCTCAAGGATTATCTTGTTGCTCAGACAGGCTTTTGCTCTGTGTGCTAGCTGACAAGTATTCCAGTTTATATTAAATAACCATCAGCTCTAAGCTGGCTGGAACTTGGTGCTGGTGATTGGGGGAGAGATGAAAGACCTGAACACTGCTTGCAAATAAAATTGGTACTTTTATTCAAATTCTGTGGGGTCAGAATGCTTTTATTCAAGCAGTTCTGTGGGGTCTCCAGTCAATAAAAATTAAACAAAACACACTGTCACCTCCTTCTTCCTCTAGATCCTTAAATCACCCTGTTTTTGCATTACTTCAAGCTGTTAAATGCCAAAAATTCAGTGCATATTGGTTTCCAGTCATCTGACCTGTCGTGGTATTTGGTATCTTTCTACCTGCTCTCTCTGAGGTAGGAATCAGAGCAGTGTTTTGGCACAGATTTCAAACACAGATATTTCAGAGGCTGCAGCAAAAATTCATCCTAGAGCACATTACTAAAAAAAAATAAAAATAAAATTAAAAAAAATTTAAAAAACCCCAGAGCAAAACAACAAGAATAAAATGAAAGATAGAAGTTGTAAGAGATAAACTAGATGAAGGGTGTGGATTTTTTGCCTTAAAGTTAGAAAACACTTTTGTGTTTTTCAGAGTTAAGCAAACTGTAAATTCAGATCAAAGTACTCTCCTGAAAAAAACCCACTTCACTTTATAATTTCTCTTTCCCAGTAAGTTGATTTATGTGACTTTCCTGGGAATTTATTTCTGCTGCCCTTTCTGTGGAAGGACAGTTTGAAGGTGAACAAGCCCTGATTTATGGTTTATAGGTAAAGTGTTCTATATATAAAGAATTGTTTGGCCCTTGTGGGATAGAAATGCTGCCATCTTTTTGATCTTGGTGCTTGAAGATGTGCATTCATTGCCAGGCAGGATCAGGAGAAACCAAACCTTGATCTGGGCTAGGATGCTGCATAAATAGGAGCACTGAGGGGGAAAAGCTTCTTATCCACTTGTGTAATGTGGAGAGGTGGAGCTGGCTGGTGTGGACACAATATTTTTTTTATTCCCTTCAGTGTCAGAATGTCACCACTGGGTGACCCTGCAGGGGACACTGCTGGGATGCTCCAAGCAATAGGTCCTTGCTGAAGTACAGGTGCTTTATTGTTCTGTAACCAGAAATAGGGAGCAGATTTGGGAGCCATCCCCTGAGCTGTGCATTGCTGTTCTGAACCCTGCCTGCTGCAGAAAGGTCACGTTTTGGGGGAGGAATGCAGAAAAACAATAAAGGCAGCTGGAGCCTCCTGTAGCCATTGTGGTGCTCTGGAAATGGTGCCCTCTTCACCCAGTGCTGCTGCAGACTGTTCTCCTGCTGTGTTCCTTTCATAATTGCCAATTAAATGGGCATCTTAGACTCAGTTTATTACTGTTCTAAATTTGTCTGTGGCAGGCAAGGGAAACAGGGTTAGCATTTGGCAATGCAGGTATGTTTTAGGAGCAGCAGACTTACTTTGGGGGAGAAATATTGACTTGTGTGTGGAGAGTTGGCTAATTTTGTCCTCTGGCATCATTTCCTGAAAAAGAAACAACAGGGTTTATTATTGATTTGATTAAATAATAAATGATACCACAAAGTAGGCAGCATTTCCAATCTGTGACTATTCTGTGGATATGAATGGAAAGATTTTAAATAATGTGTGACCCGGGGTAGTTATTCTCCCCCAGGCACTGCTGCACACCAGAGAGTGGTGTCAGCAGCTTGGACAAGAAATGGTAAATTGAAGCTTCTTTAGAATTTCTGTTATCTCTCTCCTGTTGCTTTATTGCTGAACTTCACAGGAGCTTTGTCACAGCCAGCTCTGTTCCTGTCTGCAGAGCACAGAGAAAGGCTCCAGACCTGTCTGTTAAATGTGAGCCTTTGTCACCTTATCAGTCAAACCTGTGAGTCCTTCTTTAGCCTCTTGTATATGAATTTGATAATTTCTTTTTCTTCTTGGTCATTTAAGGAGGAGTAGCCCCAATACTAAATGAGCACTGGGACCGATATATAACATAAAAAATAGAAAGTGTATGGCCAGATTTCCACATCACCAGCTTCCATTTAACATTTCTGTCCAGAGCAGGGAGATTGGACTGTGCTGGAGAGGATGCAGCTGGATGGAGATGGCAAAATATTTTCTGGGTCTGTGATAATTCCAGCCCGGGGTGGTTTCCCATCTCGAAAATGTCCCTTAATGAGCATCCTGTATAATTTGAACATAGGGCAGACAAAATGCTCTGTAATTTCTTAAATGTAACTCAGTTTTAGGATGAAGCTCACCAGTTTTTTTTTCCTCTCTGTATTTGAGCCATGCTGTGAGTTAATAGCCCAGTTAGTTGCCAGTGGCCAGTGCATCCACACCCAGGAGCATCTTCCCAGAGCTGCAGGGTCCCACCCTCAGAGCTCTGCACTGGTTGAGGGCCAGTTTTGAGATAATTTTGGTGTGAATCTTTAAATCTGTAAATAACTCCTGATCCTCATTGTTGCCCCCTCAGTTTGCTGTTCCCTAATAGCAGCTGTGTTGCTCTCTGCAGATGATGGGAAGCTGTCCCTGGAGGAGTTCCAGGCCTTCTTTTCTGATGGAACACTCAATGAAGAAGAACTGGAGAAGCTCTTTCATACCATTGACTCAGACAACACTAAGTAAGTTCCTTGTGCTGACACCCTTCCATTTCACAGAGCCTTTGGATCACAGCAGGGCTGTGCAGCAACACAGGCTGCAGCAGTGCAACTTGCTTTGCCAAACTTTGTGAAACCTCAATTTCTGCTGGGTTTGTGTCTCATTCTGAGGGCCATTATGACTTCTTTTGTCCTGGTGGATTTTTCAGGCCATTTCCAGTAGTGCAGCCTGTTCTTTAGAGCATCTGAAACGATGCTTAGTTTAATGAGGGCATTTAAATTCCTCTTTAACTTTTTCACTTTATCCAAAAGCTTTGCTGTGCTATAAAAGGCAGCAGTGAATCTCTCTAAGCACAGACCTGTCCTGTCTCTTTGTGATGTGTCTGTATCCCCTGCACCTGGACCATGCCTACTTCAAAAAATCCCCTGGAAATCAGTGATTGTTCTAGCACAGAAGGAAAGGAGCTCCTTCATCTTCAGGATGAGGTTCTTCCCAAGCTCTGCAGCCCCTGCTGCGGATGCTTTGCCTCTGCTCTGGTCCCCACAGCCCGAGGTGCCACTCTGGCCACACAAAACCTGGCCAAGAAGAGAGGGCTGGAGCCAGGAGCAGCCCTGCACTGTCAGCATCGTGGCTACAACAGCAGCAGGGAAAATGCTGGCAGAGGAATTAAAGGTGTGCCTTTAATTTGACATAATGTCAAAGCTGAAGCTAAACATAGCACCTGACTGCTCTCCCTGGGCAATCCAGCATCTGCAGGCTGTGCCAGGCTACCAAATTTAGCTGACAGACTCATTAGCAGCTGATGTTTCCTTCCCCACTCTGCCTTTGCTCTCCCTCTGTGCTCCCTCTGCCTGCCTTTGCCTGTGGTGGGGTCTGGGGGGTTTGGGAGCCCCTGGCAGTGTCTGGTGCCAGCAGCATTTGGGATCAGCCCAAAGCCATGGTTTTCCTGTAGCAGCACTGGGCACCAGCACAAGGGACACAACCCACTGGTGGGTTTTCCCTTTCCAAGAGGAATCTGTCTTCAAAAGCCTGAGTGGTTTTGTCTATTTGAAAATACAAATGAAAACCAGCTTTGAGTCATAGTCCAGAGTGATTTCTGTTCCTCTGGAGAGAAAAATCTGTCCAGAAAGCTGAAGAGAAGAGAATCTAATTTGAAATGAGAAGTCTTGAAGGAAGTGATTGAAAAATAATAATCTGGTTAATTATAAAGCCTTCTGGAGCAGGGAGATGGAGTTTTGCCCATGTGAGTGGTGCATTTTTTACCAAAAGATCCCCTGGAAGGCAGTGATTGTGCTGGAGGGCACTGGCACCAAAGCAGCAGCTGTAAAACTCATCAACACAGTACAGGGACTGCTGCAGAATTCCCAGGAGCAAAGTAAATGTGAGGTTTCTCCAAACTGCATCTTTCCAATGTGTGTACTTCCCAAAGTTTATTCCAAGACTGAAAATACCAAAGACCACTTTGATATTTACCTTTCCCTAACCAAAGAAAGTTTAGTAATCTTATTACAATAAACTGTCTGGGAGTGATCCATCCTTTCTAAAGGCTCTTCTCTCACAGGAACTGAATAGGTGCTGCCTCATGCTTTGTGGGTCTATTTATTGACCTCCAGGAGATGCTCCCAGATGTTTGTCAATAGACTCTGGTGCTTGGGTGCTCACCTGCCTCTGTTCTGAAATAATTTATAGCATTGCCTGAGCCCACCTGGCCTTTGGAAGGATGCAGATGGTTCCTGTGCAATCCAGGGCACAGCGGGTGAGTGTGGGGATGCTTCTCCTGGTCTCCTTGCAATGGGACATTGAATTGCAGCCCATTTTTGTTTGGGAATTTGCAGCTTCTCCAAGCCTTAGTAAGGGATGTCTTCTGAGCTGGACAGAGAGAAAATGTGCCATTTGTAAATGCCATACGACAGTGCTGCTGGCAAGGAGCCTTGCTGAGCAGCTCCCAAGCATGACAAGAGCTCCCACAATCCAGGAGGATTTGTCTTGAGCCAAACTGGCTTGATACAGTCATCAATACCTGTTAGGGACTGGAGCTTGCAGAGAGCAGCAGAGCATCTGCTGCTCTTGGCTGAAGGAAAAGCAACGAGCTGGTCATGCTTCCAAGTTAAATCCTTGCATGAATTGGCACCTGTTTATTGATTTAGAAAGCATAGACATCTACAGCAAATTTATCAAGCTGGGGAAGGAAAATATTCCTGTTTTTTATCTGCAGGAGCTGTCTCAGTCTCCAAAAAACCTATTCAGAGCCAGGCTTCCTTCTGCAGAAGTGTTTTTCACTATGGACTGAGTACTTTGCTTGCCTGCAGTCTTTTGTCCAGTGCAGTCCGTCAAATCCAAGTCAAATTGACCTTGCTGGGTCCTTTGTGACCCTCACAGAGAATTGGCAGCTCTGTGGGAGGGGGATGCTGCCTCCAGGCTCTGGGGCTGCAATATTGAGTGCTGCTGCCACCGAGAAAGAGACGTCGAGTAGAGCTTTCATTTTTCCATTTTACAGGGGAACACAGGAACAATATTAACTTTATCTTTCCCAAAGGCTGTTTAAATTACAGGTTTTTTTGCTATTTGATGGAAGTTTATTTATTTTTAATTTTTTTAAACTCTGCTTTTCTCCCCTTTTTTTTTTTCATATTGGCCATAGTGTTTTAGTGTGCAAAACCAAGTTTGCTATTGACATTACATTACAGCAAGAGTAGAAAACGAAGAAAATTATGTTCCTGCTGATTATTAGTAATTGCTGCTACCAGCAAATTACAACATGTTGATTCAATTTCCTGGGGTATTTTTAGAATCAGAGAGCTGCCTTACTGGAGCAGATAAAATGAATGTCTGTACCAGCTTCTTGACTGGGATTAGCTGGGGAGGCAGTGGAGAAGAGCAAAGCTGGGCAGAGGAGTGGAAGGATGAGGTGGGGTGTGGCTGAAGACCTGTGCTGCTCTGGAGAGTCAGTCCTGAGTGCTGGGGCTGGAGGAGTCTGTGCTTCTACCCCAGAGCCCAGAGAGACCCCACTGACAGCAGGGTGCACTTAGGAGGATGCTGAACTGAAAAAGGGGATTTAAAAAAAAACCCAGTGGTGTTTATGAGCTTTTTCCATTCTTGACTGCCTGGAAAATGTCTAGGGCATTAATGGTGTGGGGTGCTGGGCATGGGCTTCAAACATCCCCCTGGGTTTTATTATCAGGTGTCTCCATGCAAGAACCATGCTGCAGATCCCATCATCTCCAGATAATTCATCTGGCAGCAGGAACATGCAAAATGTGTCATGTGTTTTCTTGGCTTATTTTTGGTGAAATTATATTCATAAAGCTGCTGATTCTTAAAAACAACAAAAAAGTAGCATTTTGCTCTCTGTTACTCACACTGTCTGCCCTCCTTCTCTCCTCCCAGCTGCAGCTGGGGGGGCAAGAACAAGACATTGCTGGGTAGTTTTTCACCACTGGTTTTAGCTGTTATTTCAGGAGATTTCAGCAGTGCTCTTTGGGGAGCTGCCTGAAGATTACTGGAGAGATATTGATATGTTACTGTTAATACCAAGGCTACTGGACCAGCACAAATAATGTTCAATATTTGTGCATGCGATATATGGATGCACATAAGTAAATATTTATTTTTTGTTTAGTGGTAGAAATGGACTTTAGAAAACATTGGATTAATGGTTGCCTGGGAAATCCAGTTATATTTGCAGAGTTGTCTACACACTTTCTTATTTTTTCTAACAAGATGTATCCATTTCAAAAGGAAAAAGTCATTGCAGATGTGTTTTGGGGTCACAGATGAACAGATGAAACCCTTTAAGGTGTCACTGTGATACTGGACAGAGCTTGCTTTGTCTGATCCCAGCTCCCTGGGCTGGCACTGACTCCCACTCTGCATCCCCTTGGAAGGAAGAAGCACCTGGCTGTTGACTGAACAAGTGTAGTCCTTGCAGAGGATTTTAAGAATTCCTATTCTATCTTGTACATTTTTCATAGCTGCAGAGGGACAATCCTTTGGGGAGAGATCTGCTCACTGGAGCAGGGCTGCTGGATGAGCTGTACAGGTCCATTCACAAGGAGACAAGGACATGGCATTAGCATTCTGCTGCTCTGTCGTTTGTTATCTCCTCGCTAGGCTTACAGCTATTCTTTTAATGGCTTTGTTCTCCCCCTCTCCCCGGTCTAAATGAGCTCTTCTCTCCAGTGGCAAACACTAGAAAAGGCTGGAGTGTGCATGTAGGATAATTAACAGAAACTTCTCAGAAGCCTTTGCAGCTTCCCCAGTCACTTTTGCCAGAGGATTGAGGCAAATGGAGAACTGAACTCTTGAGTTGTGCAGCCTGTATTGCCCCTGGCACCTCCCAGCCTTGGAGGCACCGACCTGGGCAGGGTGCGGTGACTGCAGGGGATGGAGGGGAAAACTGAGCACCCACCTTTGGGATGCTGAGCAACATCCTTCTCGAGACTGGGAAGACACCTTCCTCCTCTGTCCCCTCAGCTGCTCAGGTACCACAGAGGGTACAATACCCCACACTGTATTACAAACTGATCTGGGGTCACTTTGGGGTGCAGAGAGGCAGAGAATGGTCAGGGTAGCTCCAGCCTGTTCAGTTCCAGAGCTGGGGGGGACAGGTACAGGGCCACCTCAGAAGCAGGTAATGGTCCTGATGAGCTTCTCTGCCTGCACTAATGAGTCCCACAGTGGGGCAGAGCATGTCAGGACCGAGAGCACTCTGCTGACACAGCTGTGCTGCTTCCAGCAGAGCATGCAGCCCCAGCACTTTGAGGGACACACAGTGCCAGTGAGGACAGGTGGAAGCTCTGGACTGCCCCTGCTTTCACTGACATCATCAGCTGCGGGGCCAGAAGCTCTCAAAATGAATCTTATACTTTCCACAGATTGATTTTGATTCTCTGTTATTTTGAATGCATCAATACCCAAAAGTGAAGATGTGTTTCTCAAAATCCTCCTTCCAGCACACAGTGCTGCTCCAGACCTGGACACCTTCAGTACCTTCTGCACAGCAGCCTGCTGTGCTTCTGCTCCAGTCCTTGTTTTCCTCTGGTGGAAAAGATCTGTTGTTAGTGCTTTGTTTGGATGCCACAGTCTCTCCGGGCACTGCTGTGAGGGGCTTTGCCTTCCCACCCCCCACCCCAGGTATGGTGTCTGCTCTGACATCTCCATCTGAGAGAATCCCCTGTGTGGAGGGACGCTTCAGGGGCAGTCTGCTCTCTGTGATTTTCTCTGGCTTTTTGCAGTCTAGTCCTCTCAAATTTGAACAGAAATTGCTTCTACTTCTTGAGCAATTATTATGATTAAGTATTTTTTCCCTGGGTTTTCTTTTTGCCCCCTCCCTAATCTTGGCTATTTGCATTGCAAGCCTGATTCAGTGGAGTGCTGGGTTTGTCTGAAGCCTGCACTACAGAGATGGCTGTGCCCATTGAAACCAGCTTCATTTCTGAATATGGAATGTTCTCAATTAACTCCCTGGGAAATAAACTACGGATGGTTTAATCAGCCAAGATTTTGATTAACTGATTCAAGAGACAGTTCTTGTCTCTTCTCAAAGGGACAAAATGATTGCACAAAAATTACATGTCTTGCTCTAATTTCTGGCTCTCAAGAACATGGGCATTTGGTGGATTTTGTTTACGTGGAAGATGTTTTTGAGTCCTAGCTTATCCTTCTCTAAACATGTTATTTAAACTATACTGTTCTCTATTTTACATTTAAGTGAAGAAACACTTGATGCCAAGGCTGGTGCTCAGCATCTGCCTGCTGATAGAGACACAGAACATCTCAGGCTCACCAAAGAAAAGGGGCTTTAAAAACAAATCACCTGGTGGGAAGGTCACTGCAAGAAACACAAAGCTGAAAAGCTGCATAGAGTCTTGTTTGAAATTACATTTGAGAACATTTTTCTATTTCTAATCCTATTTCCCAGGTGTTTTTCCAGGCAGGCTCTCTGCTGGGTCCCTGGGGAGAGGCTGTCTTGTACTGAGGCAGATTGGCTCTGGGAGCAGCAGGCTGGTGTTTACTGCAGACTGTGATGGGGGGTGTTTATCTGTGCAAATGGAGTGAAGAACTAGCACACCAGAGACTTTGCTAGCTGGGAAAGGGACTCAGCACCTTGTTTTTTGGATTGTTCGGGGCCATTCTGCATCACTGGTTTTCCATTCTAGGGAATGGAAAGATACCATGATTTGGCATTAAAATAATAAAAGTGACTGAGATATTTAATTCTAACCAGCCACTTGTGTTTGAATCATATTTGAAGCATTCAAGGAGATTGTAGACTTTGCTTGCAGCTCCAATTGCACAAACTTATGGGTTTTTTTTCTGGGTAAATGTGCTTAGGGCACCAGCGTCAAGCAGCAGACGTGAAGCTGCACTTGGGTGGGCAGAGCAAGCTGTCTGCCTTGGGGCTGGGTTTGGGAGGAGAATTTTAGATAATTTTTCAGTGGCAGAAGAAAAGCTTTCATGAGAAACAAAGATATTGGGAAAAATACAGCAAGAGGGTCCAGGGATTTCTTGCTTTACTATTTTTTTATTTGTTCCCTGCCAGGTTTGTATTACATATCTATACCTGAACACTTGCTGCTCTAATTTCTTTTTCTCCTACATACAATTTTGGTAATAAACAAGATACCTGCAAAATCTAAAAGGAGGAGAAGGCTGATTTAATTTTGCCTCATGCTCTCAACAGCTTGTTATTTCCTTTTAGTAATTAGCAACCCATTCAGCTGAGCTCTGAACAATCCCTTTCTCTTTTGCAGTTCAATATCACAGAGATTACAAATAGAAATTGGATTAGCCCAGGCTTCCAGATCAAGTGGAAATAGGTAAAATGTAAAATATTCACTCATCAAAAACGGCCATTTCTGACTGTTTCATACTGCTGATAGTTTGTGCATAAAAGCATAAGAGATCCTCTCCTCCCTCCAAAAAGGGTATTCATTTATTTTAGTGGTTTGCTTTCAAAACTGAGCTGAAAGAAATAATGAGAGCTTAAAAACGTGGATAGAAGACTTGATGTAAAGGACAAGGCCAACAAGTGGAGGGAAGTGTGAAAAAGCAGCTGAAGTGTAACTTTGCTGCGAGCCAGAGGTGTTTGTGCCGTTCTCGTACCCGTGAAGGTGAAAAATCAGTGAAAACTCAGAGCATGCCTTGGGGAGGGGCAGGACAGCAGCAGGCAGCCCTGCAGGGTGACAGGGCAGCCAGGCTGGTGGCCATGGCTCTGCTCTGGGGAGCCCCAGCGTGGAGCCTCTGTGACATGGGAGCGATTCCCTGTCCGTGCTGAGAGCACCGGCACCTTTCCCCCTTTGTGGCTGTCCCAGCACGGCACCCAGAGCTCCTGTCCCTGCCCTGCTGGGGGCTGCACACCACAGTGGCTCCGCGGTGTCCCCGAGGTCCCTGCAGTGACATTTGGCCGGGGTGGCCGAGCCCCCAGCCCTGCCCAGCACCCCGGCCCGATGCGGGCGATGCTGGGGCTGCTCCGGGGGTCCGGGCGAGGCGAGGCAGGATCGCTCCGGGTGT
>VRYO01001153.1:2219221-2273732 GCA_009812075.1 Sialia sialis | reverse complement strand
TTGTAATACAAAATGAATATGTGAAAACTTCATACAAAATCCTCCTTTTGCTTCTCTCTATTTCTGGGCAATTCTTTTTTTTTTTTTTTTCTCTCTATGTTACCAGGGATTTGGAGAAAAACATGTTTTGTTGCTGGGCTTTCAGAGGCTCTTGCTGTGCTCACCAGGTGCTCAGTGATGGAGCACATGCCAAGGGAAGGAGAAAGTTATTAGTTTGGTTTTGGAAAAGGTAGCATTTTTCTCCCCTTCAGGACCCCCCATGGGAGCTGTTCTCCATAGGTGTTTTAGTCTAAATTATTGTGCTTCAGTGCTGTCCCAGTTAGGTGGTGATCCATATGCACTCTGAAAAACTTTTCCTCTTTCCTACAATATGGATTTGGGAGAAACCTCTGTCTGAGGGGAATGATGAACCCTGTGTCAGCTCATGCCTCATGGACTTTCTGCCCCCCCTGGAAAAAGCAAATACCTACTGGGTTATTTCAGGCTCACTGCTCACTCTCTTTTTTGTTGTACAGAAAAGGGAGCAGGGCAATTGTGCCTGCACCAGTGTGTGCACTTTAGAATTATTCCTGTGAAGCACACCCCAAATTTATGTCATGCAAGAAACAGGGACATCTGGCAGCAGATAAAAACCATCCCTTAAAGTAAAGCCAGGTGGACACCAGAGCCCTCACTGCCAGCTTGCCACAGCTAAAGAAATGAAAGCCAAAACTGGTCCATGTTCTGAATCCTTCTCTGCCTGTGTCATTCGAGGCTGCAGGTGGCTGGGTGCCCTTTGGCTGTGGACAGCCTTGGCATCTGGTTTCTGCTGCACGTGGCAGCACATTCTGGAAGTCCTTTTTAAAGTACAGTAGTTTCACGATTATAAACCGCACCTGAATATAAGCCGCACCACTGGGGTAGGATGGATTCTTCAATGAAAATGGTGCGGCTTATATTCGTGAAACTACTGTAATACCATAAGAGTGGCTTGGGGTTTTTTCTTAAGCAAACGAGTGAGTAAAGGGGAGGTACTTGCATAAGTCTTGGGAAGGATTTACCAGGATTCACCAGCAGATACAACACTTGGAAAGTTGTGTCATTCTCTAGAATTATTCAGCTCCTGACTGGCATCCAGTATTTGGTATTTCTCTCACTCTGGGATTTGTATAAAAAGTGTTTAATTGAGTTCAGAAACAAATGATCAGAAGTGACCATCTGTGACCCCTTAGTAGGCATCTGGATGCACATTTGCCACTTCTGAGGTGTTGAGATAACACAGCTCTGCTGCTGATAGGACTGGAAGCCTTATCATCAGATATAATAATACTTTCCAGCTGCACTTGTTGTTTTTTAGTCTTTCCTAAATGAAAATGAGTTCTGCAGGTGGCTAATGCTAGAGGATAATTTGTTTCCGTGCTCGTTTGAAGCCTTGTAGCAAACCCAAAGCTGTGAATAAAAGATGGAAATAAAAGTAGAACGTGATTTCAGGGAAAAAAGCCCTGCATTTTCTGTGCTGGTGAAGTGATTAAGCCGTGTGGCTGCTGATGCAAACCTTTCATCTGCCCAAGGAAAAGGGTTATTATCTTCAGCTGAAGCTGATGGGGCACTGAGCAGCGTTTGAGCAGCACATCCAGGCAGATATTTGCATGAGAAACATGAAGATGAGACTTTGATGTATTGGCAACTTGTGAATTCCCGTTATGTTTTTGATTGTACTGCCCCTTGGGAGGGCCTGGGACACCTTTTCTTTGGCTAAGCTGAAACCCAGGAAGGGAATTTCATGCTCCACTCCTCCACATTATCTTTTTCATTCTGAGATAACTTATCCTCTCCTCTCTTCAGCTGAAGTCTGGAAAAAATATGTTAATGACAGCAAGACAGAGGCCACCAGCCTTGCCTTAGGGAGGCAGGGAGATGCTGGGAAAGAGAGGGAGATTGCAGACTTCTGGCTGTGTTTGTTGGAAGGAACCTCTGAGGTCAGCCCTGGACCAGGGCATCCCTGACTGCCATGCTGAGACTCCTGGGGTGCTCTCTGGTAACCCCCTCCTGTGCTGTGCTTGCTTATTAAGAGCTTATTAAGAGCTAATGCAAACAATCATCACCGTGGGGAATTCCCAGATTTGTTTTCCCCTGGTGGAAAACACTGATTTGCTTTAACAAAGTGTTAGTGTGCTCTGGATCCATGGGCTGCAGGTGGCATGGTGCCATCACCCCCAGGGTGGCTGCTGGGGTGCTCAGCTCGAGCCACAATCCCTGGCCTGCTGGGCACCCTGAAAACATCTTCTGTCTGATGGTGCCTTCTTCCTGGGGTAAAGTCTCGGAGACGGCAGCATGTTCCAAGACAGGCACAAACAGAAACAAAAAAAGCTCATAAACTGATGGAAAAGCAGCAGAGTCAGTACAGGACGCTCTGATGAAAGCCTGTCCGTGGACAATTCGCAATCAGGGACACAGCAAGACAGAGATGTGACTTCCCAGGGATCCTCATTAGCCCAGGTGCTCATCAAACCACAATTCAGCGCTGGGTGGGGCTTTGTGGGGAGAAATGTTTTTCTGTCTGGAGTACACAGGAGGCACAGCCATCACTCTGGCATCAGCCTCTTGCTCCTACAAGTCATGCATCAGTAATTACTCTCTGCACAAATTCACTTAATTAAGCCCACTGAGGGGATGCTCTCACAGCATGGTCATTGCTCTTTAAACTCCCACATACACAGGAGGACTATCGTGCTTAGAGGTCTCTTCTTTTCTTTGAGAGAAATTCTTCCTGGATGTGCCAGGAGAGAAAACTATTTCCCTATTGCCAATATGTTTATCTGGTCAGATGATCCCAGTGTTTTTAGATGAGGGGAGTGTGAGCAATAAGCAGTCTCTCTTTTGTGGCCAAAGCAGTTCATGGCTCTGCCTTTCCAGAAGGTGATATGAGTTGAAATCTTTTGTTTGCCTCCTACTTCTGTTGGAGCAGTTATGCCCCAGATGGCAGATGGAGAATCTCCAAAGTAAATCTTTGTCTTGAAAAGCAATCTCAGAGGGTGCCCAGCCCCAGCCAGACTGGGGATGCAGGGTTGTGCTGCTCCATGCTACAGCCTCGTTGGCTGCAAAACAGAGAAAAGGCCTGGATTTTCAAAAAGACTTGGATTTTCTTGATTTTTTTCTCCTTTAAAAGAAAGACTTTGGTTTTGGAACAAGATCAAATAGATGTGGTCTCTACTATGCAGAAAAAATTGTATGACACAGAAATCTTTAATTATTCCTTCATTTCTACTTAAACTTCATTATATTCTGCTTAGTTAGTTGGGTTATGACTTCAATTAGCTCTTGAATTAGTCATATTATTAACGTAATAAAAATCAAAAGCTAATTCGCAGCCAAGTGTTCTGCTATTTGAAAGACTTTTTGAATTTTTTTCCTGAAAATATGAGAACAACTTGTTGTGATTTTTTCTTTTTTTTTTTTTATTTAGTTTATTGTTGTGTACAGGAGTGTTAAATGTGTGGCATCTGAAAAAAAAAAATGAAAAGGTAACTAATGCTCACCTAAATGTTTTTCTGCTGAAGGAATTTCTGCTATGTGATGTCTCCAAAAGCATCCTCTGAAGGGAAGCTCTGGGATGAAGTGTTAGGGATGATAAGGGAACTCCACCTCCCATTCACCAGGCCTGAACCTCACACCCTGAATATCTGCAAAATAAAAATCCCTACTGGCATAACCCATGGTGGGGCTTAGTTACTAAAGTATTGAACCACCAGATCAGCTTGTAAATTGTTTTGTAGCTGGGTATTGCACATGGCTTTTGCTGTGCAGCTCCCAAGCTGGGCCAGAACCCTCCTGTAAGGGTGGTGGGGATGTGGATCTGTGTCAGCGATGTTCCCAGCAGGAAAACTCCTGGGGGATGGAAACTGCCTGCTCAAGTACCCACTGATTTCTCCTTACAGTTTTTCATCTGAACATTATCATATTCTTTTATTAAGTCAGCTTGTGACTTCGGTAATTTCTTTCATTAGGCTTATTCTGAAGGCAAGATGGCTTAAAATTAAAAGCAACTTCTCAGCCGAGTTAACATTAAAGCACAATTAAGTTAAATCATACAACGGCAAGATGTGAGGAAATAAAAGACAAATTTTGGCAGCAGCAGATCAATTATTACAATGCAGAATCACATGGAATACAATAATAGATTTTTTTCAGAATTGTTTTTTCTTTTTAACATGCCCTAGCTGCAAACCCATAACCAAGTCAGTAGGTGTTTATAAACAATAACTTCTAAAAAATATTATTGAAACACTTTATGGGTAATGCTGAGGCAACAGCATCCCCAGGGGATTTTGTAGGATTCAGGGAAGTAATTCCAGGGTTTGAGGAAGACAAGTCCCCAAGAGAATGGAGATGAGTAGTGCAGAAGCTGATGGTGCAGAGTGCTGCCACAGCAGCCACCCCTGCAGGTGTGCCCTGCACCACCAGGGTCCCCAGACAAGAGGCGACTCCTTTACAGGCACCACTTACCCAGAAGGGAGTGTGATTCAGTACCACCTGTTTTTCCAGCAGGGACAGGGCAGGTGGCTCACTCCTGCCAGGCAGCACCCCCTGAGCTCGAGTGTTTTGTGGTTTTGTGTTTGCCTTGATCTGGGCATCGAGGCAGGGCTGCAGGAGGATGCTGCAGCGAAAGCCCTAATCCACTTATGCTGGCAGGTTAGACAGAGATGGGATGAGTTTAGTTAAAGAAATAACTTTCCAGGATATAAATGAATGGATAAAATAAAGTTCTCTTAAGGGATCGTTCCAGTCCTTGAATGGCACTAATGATAGCGTGGGAATAGGAGGCACAGAGAGATTAGCAGCAAGCTTTATTTCCCAAGCAGGTTGTCTGTTGAGATGATGTTACATAAACTAAATGTTCACGTGTTAAGAAGTAATTGTGCAGTTTTGTCTGGAGGGAGTCCTGGGCAAGAGCTGCTTCATAAGGGCAGAATTAGGAGAATTGGTCCATTGAGAAAAGAATATTTTGCAAATTGTTATTCTGAGTAAATGGGAACAAACACATTCCTGTGCCATATCGAGTGTCTCACCAGGGTGTTGCCAGGCTGGATGTTTGTAAGGAAGTCAGAGGAGTTGATGTGTGCTGGGTCTCCCTCAAGGGGGATGTACAAGCACCCGTTTCCCTCTCGGGGAACATCCAAAATAACTTGTGAGCCTGTTCCAGCTGTACAGATGCTGAAGATGCCTGAGTGACACCAGCCCTTCTCTTCTCCACTGTCCCCACTGGTGGCTGGGGATGCTCAGGTGATGGGTGATGTTGCAGGAGGGCATCTGGAGTTAAGCCTGTGAGAATTTTAACTGCAACCTTCATCTGTCCTTTACATTAAAGTTGTCTTTCTTTCTCTTTCTTTTTTCCTGCTTCCTTCCTTGCCTCGTTCTCCCCCTCTTCCAGCAATGTGGACACCAAGGAGCTGTGTGGTGAGTGCATCCCTCCTTTTGGGCAAAAGCAATCATTGTGTGTGAGAGCCTTCAAAGGCTGCATGAAACCCAGAGCAGATTGCAGTGCTGTGAGCTGGGGGATCTCAGCCCTGCTGCTGCTCTGCTCCTCACTCCACTGGAAAATTGGCAGAACTTTTTTCATTTTCTTGCAACACAAACGGGGTCAGAGCTAAGCAAAGCACGTGGGTCCTGTTCAATAACAAGCTGGAGTTTAATTTCTGGAGATGTCATGGCTTCCAGCTTCACTCTGAAGTTCAATAAACCCATATCCCTCTGCAATACCTGTAACATGTTTTTCCCTAGGCCAGCCTTCATGTTTCCCAGCAGGCTGCCTGAGGGGTGCACTGCCTCTGCTGTATCTCCCACAGCTTGCCAAAATTAAAGGCTGAACAGAAAATCTGGGATAATATTTTGTCCCACACCTTGACCAGAAAGGGAACGTTTCCTGCTGGGATTTCTGAAGGGCTTTGCTTCAGTAGGGGCTGACTCCAACTGCACACTCAGGTGTATGTTTCTATGGATGCTTGATGCTGGGAAATGCTTCCTGCATCCCAACTTTTTGGGAGGAGATGGAAAGAGAGACGTGTGGCCTTGCAGAAAGCTCATCCATCTCTTCTCCCCCTCTCCTGTGCCAGGATGCAGAAGAACATATGAAGCCACCTCAGCAGGTCTTCACCGTTTACCTTCATGACTTTGCCACGATTTACAGCCTTTGGAAGCCTGGCTGGGAGGGGGTTGTGCAGACACAGATGGGGTTTCTGGATGCCTGTACCAGTAGGAGACAGTTTCTCCTAATTCCTGATACCTTAAAGACTTCTCTGTCCATGGGTGCCTGCACCAGGACATGGTCCAAGGTTTCTCTCCTCCTGATGTACTCAGCCCCTGCCCACACCATTTTGAGCATCCAAGCTGGCAGCAAAATCAACATTTCCCCTTTCCAGTGGTTATTCCTGCTTATCCTTGTTTTGGTATCCAAAAAACTAATATTTCCATAAAATCTATCTGGTTTGAGGATATGATGGGATTGTTCCCATCCCTCCTTTCTTACTGCCAGCTGACCCAAGAAATCAAACCCCCATAGCTGGAACCATCGACTTTGCCAGGAAATCCAGGAGTAACAATGGCATTGTTTGACCCCACAAGGCTTTCTCCATCACTCTGATAAAATCAGGAAATTACATGGCTGTCACCCAGTGTGATCCCATCTCTCTGCCTCTCCCAGGGGTGCAGCTGCCAGGAGAGGAGGGAGATAAACCCATCACCTCCTGGGGAAAGCTAGGGGAAGCCAGAGAAAGGATCAATCAGCACAAGTTCCTGCCTAGATTTATATCTGCTGAATACCTGCCATTGCCTGAGATTTACTTGCTTGCTTCTCTTCTAAGTATTAAACATAAACCCTCAGTTTGTCTAAATGGGAGCTGTGGTGTCTCTCTTGAAATGGATTGTGTGTTATAAAATGTTGAGAGCATCTTAAAAGTTATTTCTTGAGCCCTGCAGCTTCACATGAATAAAAAGCACTAAACCAGCAGAGCTGAATACTTTGTTAAAGTCAGCTCTGCTCTCCCATGTGCTTCTTGGTCAGTCTCAAGGGCTGTGCTGTGCCCATAACAGCTCATTTCTCCTGAAATGGATGCGCTTTTTATTTCAGGACTTAGAAAAAAATCTTTACCTATCAAATCTGCTCTATTTTTCTCTCCCGAGTAGGAAGGGAAAACCAAACAAACACGCTGCAATGAGAATAAGCTGTTTATTTACCGTGGAACAGCTGCTGTCAGTCATGCTGTGACATTCCGGTTTCTGCCAAAATCTTCTTCCCTTTGGATATGTTCTCAGGCTGTAAATAGCTATAGGCACTTCTAATTAAGCCAAGAAAACCTAATTAGTGGGGTTGTTTCCTGAAGTTTATGTCTTGCTGCTCTTCACAGAGATGTCACCTCAGTGTGAAACTGCATGTCCCAGGGCTGAGGAACAGCACTGGTGGCTTTTAAGGAACAGCTTTTTGCTGTACACTGTGTCAATCACCACAAACAGGGAAAGGACAAGGATGGCACAGAGAAAACATGGATCTCTCTCTGTGGAGAACATGTGATTTTGGGCCCAGTTTGCAGCTCTGTTCTCTCCCTTTCAAGGCATGTTTTACTCTCAAAAGCTTGTTCAACCTGCGATTGTGGGCTGAGGTGTAAATGTGATAGGAATGTAGGGAAAGATGTAAGACCAGTCTCAGCTCATACAAATTGGGATGAATTGGAAGGTATTTGGATGTTCTGGGTGTCAAAGAATATCAAAGGAATTGGGAGGGGATTTCTTTTGAGACCTCTTCCTCCATGGCAGCAGTAGGAGGGAGAGGGACCACATACAATCAAATGCAGAAATAGGCATAGAAATAAAGAACCTGAGGAGCTGTTTTCAATGGGAGCTACTGGATCTTACATCTCCTTTCTGCAATGGTCCCAGTCTTCATGAGAATCATACCACTTCCCATCCCTGCAGGAAAAATTGTGACTTTGGCTGAGGATGTAGAGTATAACAATACCCCTGGAGCATCCTCTCAGGTTCATGTTACCACCAGTAATGGATCTTGCTGTGCCAAGTAGCCTCAAGTTACATTACCGTGTTCCCATCATGCTTCTCTTGGTTTTCCCAGACTATTTTGCTGACCATATGGGAGACTATGAAGATGTTTTGGCCTCCTTGGAGATGCTGAACCTCTCCATCCTGAAGGCCATGGACTACACCAAGCGGGTGAGTGCTCCTCCCTGCACCTCGGGTTCCACAGTGGTGTAAAAACTGCACTGACGTTGAGATTTTGGATGCATGATTGCTGCCAGCATCACTGAGAGGGCTTTTGGAAACTCCATCTTACAGAGCTGCCTTTAAATCCAGCTTCCACCTTGGGTGGCATGCTGCTTTCCAAACACAGTTGCCCATGTGTGAGGCTGCTGTATTAGAAGCTAGAGTTGTGTGTTTGAAGGACTGCAGAGGAATCATGCAAGCACCAAAGCCAAGACATAATCACCTGGTTTGTATGTGCAAAGCATCCCTATGTCCTAAAAAGTCCATCATATATGTTAATGGTGTTTGACTATTGTAGACAGTGACACTGATCAAGAATCATATTGAAGTTCATCTATGGATTCCTATAAAATCTGAGATAATGAATCACATCAACATCCCTGCTGAGAGGTGCGCCACTCATTTGTTGTCTTACCAGGCTGAGAGAAGTGTTTACAGAGCTTTAGTTCCTTTGAAATTGTTTTCCTGACCTTCCACACCACTTAATAGTGCAACTGGGCTGTGTCAGTGGTATTTATTGCCTCTGGATAATCAATCCATTCTTCCACTTCTAGCTTCAACCACATTTGCATTGTTCTTTTGTTCCACAATGAATAAAATTTAGTTTTCCTCTTCACTGGTGAGCACTAAGGTATTATGCTGAGGGCAAGCCAAGCAGGAAGGTTTTGCTTTTCCCAAGCAGTTGTAAGTACTTCCCAATCCAACTACAGTCCTTCTGCAAGCAATCCAAATTGAAATCTCCCTTCCATCTATCTTTGAAGCTAACAGAGAAACTCAAATTACTCCACATTAAACAAGTGACAATGATAAGCAGTTTCAAGAGTTAGAAAGGGAAATGGCAAATTTCTCTCCCCTCTTGCTGTTAAGTAAAGAGATTTATTTCCTTGCTTGATCAAAATCCATCATTTGGAGTCTGTGAGGCAGCGTGGAAAGTGAAGGCACATATTTAACATGTTGATGTCTTGCCATAATAAGTGAAAGGCAAAAGTCTTTGGCCAAATACTGATCTGTCTGAAGTGCTAGAGATTTTTTTATCAACATTATGAAAGAGTTAAAAAAATCAGGACAACACCAGTTCATTTTTATGATTAAGTTTCTGTGTCTGTTCATGTCTCATTTATATTCATTATTAGCAATTTTCATGACCATCAGGTTTGCCAACTATGTATTTTAAATAAATGTTAACATGCTAATAGAGATCTTAGTAATTCACTGCAGCTTGTTCGTGATGCCTTCCACCACTACTTTTCCAATGTGATGTGAATACATATGACTAATTCTTACTAATATTTTGCTAGGGGAAGATGGTCTATTCCCTGCTTATAAATGAGGCATCTAAGCATTTGGGTATTACCTTGCATGAGGAATGTGCAGCAGAAGCAGGATGGTTATTCACAATCCCAACCCACTCAGAAGAAGAACAACTTCCTCCCTCCTTGATTCAGCAAATTGTGGCAGGATCCACCTGCCTTAATTGCAGCATGTCAGGGTTATTTCCCTAAACCTGAGCTGGTCACCTCCATCAGGATTTTGTGGGGAGAAACAGGGAGTCTGGAAGCACCTTCCTCCTGTGACACTGCAGGATCACAACACTCCATCTCAAATGCAGACATTTCCCAAGCCAGGTGAGGGAGTGCTGCCCCAGCATCCTCCCATCCCCTCCTTTTATCAGCCTGTGGGGTGTACTGCTCTTCTCTGCCTGGCAGATTTTTGGCAAGGGAGCAAGCAGAGCAAGACTCCGTCACACAGAGGAGCTGGCAAAGAAGTGTTTAATGAAAAACACTGTTCCCCGCTGTGATTTTGTGAACAAAGTGGTACAAACCTCATCAATGAATTATTCACAGGCAGCCACTTTGTTCAGGTAAAGAAGCAGCAGAAAAGAAAGCCCAACAGAAAAAATAAGCTGTTGTGGGTGGTAGAGAAACCTGTCTCTGGTGTTCAGACAGGATACATTTGGTTTGGAAAGAATTTAAACCTCCTCAAGTTCCACCACTTTGCCATGGGCAGGGACACCTTCCACCAGACCAGTGGAATACAAAGCCCATCCTGCCTGGCCTTGGGCACTTTCAGGGATGGGGAGTTTCCTTCTGCTCCATCTTCTCCCCATATGATGCTGTAACCAAGGGTCCCCAGCTAATGGGGTAGCAGGATGTTTAAAGGATTCATACATTAATACATATTTTCAGAAACACTGGAAGAGGTGAAAGGTGGCCAAAGCAGCAGGTTTTGGTGAAGCTAAGTGTGGTTTTGTGGCCCCTGATGCTCGAGCATCTTGCTGTCCCTACACCTTTTCTTGGCCAGATCCTGCAAAGGGCTGGCTGATGATGCTGAGCATTGTGAGTTGTAGCAAACTGCTTTGCTGGTGAGCTGCTCCTGCTTCTCCATAATAAAATACACAATTCCTAAGCTGGAGAAAACTATCAATCATTCAGGAGCGTTCCTATTTCCTCAACCAATGTATTTGGGGCAAACAATAAATGAAGGCTAACCTTTTTCTGTGTTGTCTCTCTGAGAGGTGCCAGCTGACGAGAGGGCATGGACAACCATGATATTTAATTGCTGTTTATATTTCTCACCTTAAAAGACAACTGATTATTTCTTGCTCATAAAAAGAGAAAGCAGCAATTATCTCATGCTGGAGGAGCTCATAAAGTATCAGCAGTAATTAGATTCAGTAGTGGAAGGTCTCACACAGCAAAACAAAATCTGTCATTGTAATTATTTTCCAATACAGTGATGTCCGTGCCGCATTGAGATGACTGCTAGTGGCAATTGGAAATGCAAAGTTAAATTGGAGAGAAAGGAAATGAACTTTTGGGTTCTAAATAAAGCTGACAGCAGGAGATGTTCCTATATAATTCTCTTTTATTGTTGTACAGCGCAGTCAGCAAACACCAAAACCACCGTGACTGGGCAGGACGTGGTTTGTGTCCAGTGTCAGAGGTGTGGTGGCAGTGGGAGAGCAGAGCCAGGCTGGTGCTGTCCCTCCCCCTCTGTCACTGCTCAGGGGACAGTGCCCCCCCATGCTTCCACCGCCCCTGTCAGCTTTGGGGGTGACAGGGGAAGTGCCCAGGGGTGGCAGAGGTGGCACACCACACCCAGCCTGGGAAATGTGACAGCTTGGTAAAAATACAGTGTGGGTTTTTGAGCCTGAGAGGCTCAATTAGCCTGGCTCCTGACAGGTCCAGTTTCCACTGCCAGCTGCACTGGGATTGCTCCCGCTTCCAGCTTCTGCCAATTAAGCATTTTGCAGGACTGACCACGGAAGCATCAGCAAAGTGACCTTAAGTGCTGCGGCAAACTTTAAAAGCAAGTTGCAAAGAAATCCCAATATGCTGAGTGATGAACATTTTTAAGGAAGAAACAGCTCAGATTTCAAGTCAAGTCACTCCTTCCTGGGGATGCTCCTGTTGGCAGCAGATGGGTCCCAGCAGCACTGGTGACTGACCTTGGTGCGTGCCCTGTCCCAGATGGAAGGAGAGTGCTTGTAAAACAAAATTACCCAAAATTGGAGCTGAAATTGCAACTGCCCACGCACATGCCAGAAAGAGACTGGCTGCAGGGAAGGGTGGGGTACAGCAGGAAGGATTTATGGAGCAGCCCTGAGGATCTGAAGGTGGGCCTGGACCAGCTGCTCCTGGGTGTTCAGCCTCACCTTTGGTCCTGGAGAGAGAGCAGAGATGTGAAAGACAGTGTTTTATCCCTTGCTTGTTCACTGGCTGCTCTGCTGTCAGTCCTTCAGTTATCTCATTTATGGACCTGGAGAGGAAATATGACCAAGTGGTGACACCACACACACTCCCTGAGAGCCTTCTCTGTCAGAGTGCCAAACTCCACATGTGTCTTATGGACTGCAGTGCACCCAAAGCAGCTGCAAACACATTTTTCCCTTAAAATTCATTACTTAGATGTGAGAATATGCAAATCATAAAGGAAAAACAGAGTGCACTAACCTTCAATACCAGCTGCAGCTGCTCCAGCAGCAGTAGGGATCCCAGAGGTACCTACATACAGTTGAATAGGTTTTCATGTTATTTTTGAGTTGAATTGTTCCTGCAGCAATCCATCCTTCTTGTCTCTGCCTTACGAGATGTAATTGCAGTGACCAGGAGATGCTGGGCTCCTGGGGCTCAGTGGAGGTGCTGCAGCAGATGTCCTCTCCGTGCTGCTGGGGCCAGGCTGACCATGGGTCTCCCCCAGTTTTCAGCCTCCAGCAGCAAACTGTGCTCATTTGAGCACCTCAGTTACAGCCCCAGAGCGAGAACCATCTGCCAGCAGACTTGGATGCTAAAAGTGGTGGATGGTATTTTTTTTTTTTACAGCACAGCCCAGATCAGCAATATAGAGTGCTCTTATTTGCATTCTTACCTTCCCAACATAAGCTTGCCAAAAGTGATATTGCTCTTTTTTGAATGATGACACCTCGAGATAAAATAGTCGCTAGAAATAATCCTCAAAATGAACCTTTTCCTCCCATCCTCCAGCTAATCCTTTATCTCAGCCTTCCATTTAACTTGAGCAGGTTTTCTCCTGCTCTGCTGGATGGGCTCGGTGCTCACCCTGAGCGTGTCAGGATCCTGGGGCAGGACTGTCAGGTCATGGGCAAGGTGGAACAGCAGCACAGTGGTGGCACTTCTGGGTTGTGCCCAGCCCAGAAAATGTGAGCTGCTCAAGGCTTCTCTCACATCTCATGTTCTGGCCTTGCCTCATGGTGGTTAAATGAATAACAGCTGAAACTTCTGGTCTGGGTTTGAAGCCCATGGGGTACCACTGCAGTGCAGCTCAGCCAGGTCTGAAACACTCCTGTGATGCAGTTAAAGAAGTAATCATGGTGAATGAAGAAAAGCATGGTGATGGGTCAGTGAATTGGTAAAGGATGAGTCAATTCTCCATGTGTTTTGAATGACACATTTCTGAACATTTTCTGTATCAATTTCTATGGCAAAAAGGAGATGCTGGTCTCTGGAAAAGTGGTGGAACTTCACAGTTGAAGAACAGTCTGAAAGGAAAGGAGGTGGTGCTCTTGTTTAGCTTCTCAGAAAGTATTTCTGCAACTCTTCTCTGAAACTAATTTAAGGAAATATTGCACCACAAATTAAAACAAAATGTGCTGCCTCAGTTCTGCAAGAAGTGGGTTTTCCCCAGTTTTTCTGTTCAGACTCCAGACCAGAAAGCCACTTCTCCATGTGGTGCCATCCAGAGCCACTTCCCTGCCAGCTCTGCAGGGCTGTGCATGAGACCAGCTGGGCTGCCAGACTGTGGGGAGAGGGGCTGGCAGGGACATGAATCTTAAGATCTCTCTTGGAACTTATTTTTAGGTTGAGATCCTCATTCACTGCTCTTCTGTTTGTCTGTTGCTACAAAGTTCATGTCCCTCCATTCTCTCTGAAAAGGCAGAGCATCTTCTCTGGAGCTCTTGCCTGTGCTGTCCTGGCTCCAGCTCTCATGGACCTCCTGTAGGACATGGTTTTCCTCCTCTTCTCTCCCATTTTAGGTCTATTGCTCCTGGAATTTGGGTGAATTGTGTGTTGAAGGTGTCAGTGCTGCTGTCTTGCCAAATAGTCTGAGAGCAGCTTTGAAGGAGTCACCAGAAGGAAAGGCACAGCCAGGCTGAGCCTTCAGCAGCTTGACCATCCCACACTGCTGCATCTGCAGGGTCCTTTGAGTAGGTCCTGTTTGGAAAACAAAATCTGCGCTTTCCTTGGAAAACTGAAATAAAATATGTATCAAGCTGCTGCCTTGTGGGTACTAAACACAGCTAATTAGGAACATGAGTGAAGCAAAAGGCTGATTACTGCCAGGGTGTTGAGAAGTAAGAGGCCACATTTCCAAGCCTGTGCTTTGCCCCTGTGTGCAAAGGGCCCAGAATCTCTGGATCCACAGGTGACCTTGGGGATGTGCAGCACAGCAGACACCTGCCCTTCCCATCTCTGTGGCTGCACAAGAAATTTTGGGATTCCCGTGCAGCAGGGAGCTTCTCTAGTAGTGAGAATGGAGAAGCCCTGTGATAAATTGCTTGGGAAGGGTCCCTGGCAGGAGACCTTCAGGACCAGATAATATAAGCATGAGATGAGACCAACACTGAGATTTGCAAAGGGAAGATTTTATATCAAAAAACTTTTCAGTTCCATATGATGCTGTTGTCATTTTTTAAATCTGAACAGGTGTCTCATTTGAGTTTTTGGAGCTGTTTCGGGAAGGCTGAGGGTCTTTCATATGGTAATGCTTTCATTTATCAACTATTTAAATGCCTGTTCTCTTCAGGTTTCTCCTACTGATTATGTGCCAGGCAATCAGTTTTGGGTCTCTGCTTTGGAAGGATTTAAAAGTCAGGGGGAGGGAAAGGAGAAAGAGGCAGGTCTGAGTGTTATTTTAATTATAAGAAAATATCTCTTGGAAGCAAACAGGCAATTATGAGCAACGAATTTAAATCAGCCACTCAGAGATTACAGTGCAACACATGCCTGGCTTTTAAAGGGCTGGGTGGGTGGAAGATAACCTCTCCATCAACCTGGGAAGAGGCTTGAGTGTTTTAGGGCATGGCAATAGGTTTGTTGTGGAGCTTTGTGTTTTTTAACTGAAGGAAAAGTGTGGGTGAAACAGAATTGCCTTTGGTTTCCAACTGAAAAGCCTTCTCAGTTTGGCAGCATCACTCTGTGGGTGTGCTTGGACTGTGGTTATTGGCAGTTGGAGACGTCACCAGTGTCCCCAGGCGTGGTAATTGTCAGCCAATTTGGGCAGTCCTGCTGAAAGGCAGCACTGGGAAGCCTCTTGGTCAGGTTGTAACCCTGTGAGGCAAAGGGAGGATGTGGGGAGGTCACAGTGGGTCTCCGAGTCCGTGGGTGGTGCAAAATAATCTATACCTTACATCCTGTAGTATTAATGAGCTGAGTAGTGACCTTTAAAAATGCCAGCAAAGAAGCTTTGAGATGTTCAACAATACTGAAACTCTCATTCCCCAGTGTCTGATAGCCACAGGGACATGTCCATTTTCAGGCATCCATTTGCAGTGTCTGGTGAGGAAAACTTGGCACTGATGGCATATCCAAGCACTCAGCAGCATCAGAATCCCAGTTATTCTTTGCACAAGTAACATATCCCAGGGGTGTTTTCATTAACCTGTGCCAGAATTTGGGCACATTTGGGTGGGTGCATGTGAAAATAAAAAGCTGGAAGAGCTGTGGTGGGGCTTTGAGCAGACTGTGCCCCTGTGCTGGTGCCTCTGTGTGTGGGAAGGTGCCTCACAGACACGTGAAAAGCCTGGGCTCTGAAGGAGGAGGGTGGATTTGGGTTTGGGTCTCAGCCAGCTGACCAGAGACCCAGCCCTGGGCAATATTCCCCCAATAATGCAAGCTGTCCTTTTCCCACTCTTCTCTCATTTCTGAATGTCTCTGTTTCATTTCCTGCTTTGTCAAATCATGACGCTTTCTGAGGCTCTCCTGAGAGCCGTCAACACAGAAATATCAAGGCCATCCTTTCAATGATGTTTTTACACTTGCTGCACATTGCAAACACTCACAGCCACCTGTTTGCAGCAGCAGAGGTCGAGGCCAGGCAGTTCAGCAAAGAGCTTGTCTGGAAATGATGGATGGAGAGGAGCAGGCTTGGAGATGTGCAAGAGCTTCTGGCACAAAGCAGCTTCATTGAGCAGCAATTATTATACCATCTCCATAAATATTTGAACTTCTCAAGCTAAGCAAGGAGGAAATAACTCTTCAGGGTGGAATTAATAAGACCAAACCTCATTAAATCTCACTGGCATAGTCTGACAAATGTTTTAATAAGACAATGGGAAGGATCCCCTTATAGCTGGTATTTTTAATGGTTGGTTATTGCAACCCTGAAGAAGACATGAGGAGAGGAGAGAGGCAGAGGGGAGCAGGAAGGATTGCTGAAAAAAACTCTAAGCACATGCATTTCTGATTCAGCTCCTGAGAGCAAATATCACATCTGGGCTGGCAAATGGCCCATTAGTTAAGTGGGAGAAAAAAAATCACCGTTGTTTTGATTTCAGATCTATTTGACTTACTGGCCTGTCAAAAAGCATCAGATCTTCACAAACATCCCAGTTTTCTCTGCACTGGCTGGAATAGCTTTGTACCTGACATCTATCCATCCATCCATCCCTGTATGTAGGGAGTTAAACTGATTTAAATGAATGCAGTAAGCACCTGTTTGATTTTTCCCAAAGCTGAACCAAGATCATAGGCTGTGGTTAGGTAATAAAAAATCCAAATTTAACTACTCTCACAGCTTCAGCATCACCATCACCTCATTGTGCACCACTATCTGCAAGGATCCCCATGTGGTGCCTGTCCCCCAGAAACACTGTGGCTGCAACAGGAAGAGGAGCAGGTTTTCTTGTGTTAGACAGAAGTCATTAATTGCTGCTAATTGGATCCTCAAGAATCTGTCAAGAAACCAGTGCTTCCATACCAAACCAAGGGTGAGAAATCAGTTCTGTGATCAGTTTTCCCAAAGGGTTTTTTCTATCAGCTCATTCTTCTTTTATGATTTAATATGGGAGATAAAGACTGAGATAAAGGCCCTCTGGGCTCTTGCAGAGCTGCTCCAGTTGCCATGGAAATAACCCTTTTTAATAGCTGTACCATAAAACAGGAATACTTTGGAGAGCTTGGGGTGCTCATGTTGTGCTGCTACATGCTCAGACAGCCATCAGTGCTGGGACCACTCCAGTTCCCTGAGAGTGGTCATTGGGAGCCAGAAGCATCCATCCCTGTCTCATGGCTCCAAAAATTCATGAATTCCTCCCAGAGGAATCCCATGCCAGGAGGTGTGAGCACACAGGGCCAGACTGCCCAGCAGGGTTTTGCCTGGGCAATGTGCTGCCCCAGCAGGCACTGATGGGTGGGAAAGTCGGTGAAAAAGTGGTGCTGATCAGCTTGGGTTTAGGGGAGACTTTTCTCTGCTGCAAATTTTTTCAGCTCTGATGCTGAGTGGTTGGCTTCAGCCAAAGCTGGTGAGGTCAGTGGCCACTGGGCTGGCCTTGGGCTGGTTGGGCTGGTGTTGAACTGGTTGGAGTGGTATTGAACCAGTGCTGGATTGGCTGGGTCAGTGTTGGGCAGTCCGTGCCAGTGTCCATCTGCTTGTGCCCGTGTCCCACCTCTGCTGGTGGCTGTCAGGAGGGGCAGGACTGTGCCATGGGCAGGGCTCAGCAAGGCTGTGCTGGGACAGGGGCCCTGGGTGCTTCATGCAGATCAGTTGCTCTATTAAAATGTTTAAGGTCTTCTTTGTCTTGAAAATTTTGTATTGCCCTGAGAGCTTCTGTCAATCAAACAGCACATTGAGCCTATAAATCATCCCAAACCCCTTTAGCTTTAGTGCTGGACTGGCCATGCTGCTGTGGACTAGGGCGCTGTACAATGTGCTGAGCTCTCTGAGTGGGGCTCTCCAAAGTACAGGATGCACTTTTGTCGGCTGCAAGGCAATAGCAAAGTAATTTAAGATCCTGTTGAAGAGAGCAACTATAGGCTTTGGGCCATAACTCTTGACATTGCAGGGAGTGGAGGGGAGCAGCTTTATAGTAGGACCCAGAGCTTTGTTTTGAGAAGCATTCTCTGTCCAAGGCTGTTGGCATTGAGACAAAGAAGTGAAGAAGGAGAAAAAGGAGATAACTAAGAAAAATTCCCCACAGCTGTGGAAAGCGTTGTTAGAAAGATCCTGGAAAGAACAGGGGTAGAGAACTTTCCACCAACAATTGTTCTGTTGACTAATTGTGACCAATGAAGAAAGTGTGAACTGTGCAGAGGGTATAAAAGACAGCAGTTGTAACAAACAGGTATGAGCCTTCTGAAGTGTGGTGTGCTTGTTGTGTTTGCTCTCCCTCTGTGGAGCTGGGCAGCACTGCACGGGCTGGGGACCCTGGGGTTCTGCGTGCCCATCCCAGCACTCAACGTGCCCACCATGTGCCCATCCCAGCACTCAACGTGCCCAGCTCAGTGCCCACCGTGTGTCCAGCTCGGTGCCCACCGTGTGCCCCTGCAGGTGTACGAGAGCGGCAGCAATGTGGACCAGTTCGTGACCCGCTTCCTGCTGAAGGAGACTGCGAACCAGACCCAGTCGCTGCTGAGCTCCGTGGAGAGCGCTGTGGATGCCATCGACGAGCAGACCAACCCTGCCAGGTGTGCAGAGCTCCTGGTGCAAGGGTGGGGAGGGGGAGGATGATTTGTGGGGTGTGGGGAACGCAGCAGGCATTGTGCAGGAGCAGAGAGGAGCTGGGCGAGTGGCTGCCTTTCTCTTTGTCTCCCTTCCCAGCTTCCTGAACTATTTTCCCCACCTCTCTCTCCGGTGCTGTCCCTTCCTCTGCTGCAGTCCCCAGGGTCCCCTGGTGTGGGGATGCAAACCTGGGGCAGCCCCTTGGCATGGGACTGGGCAGCACTGGGTGCAAACCCACCCAGGGCAAAACATGCTCCTGCAGAGGGGACAGCCCACAGGGACACTCCCTGTGCCAGGGATGCTGCCCCTCCTGCCAGAGCACTCCTAAGTGTAACCATCCCCAGGACAAAGGTGTTTGTGCACTGGGGACGCTTACCTGAGGACAGGTGACACTGTCCCCTGGTCTCACAAGCGGCTGTCCCCATCCCAGCAGCCCAGCACATGCCTCTGAGCTTGGGCAATGCAGAGGAGACCCTTTCAAGGTTTCCCAGGTGGTGCCAGGGCTGAGCCGTAAGGAGCTCCCAGCAGCAGAGGTAAAACTCAGCACAGCCCCCTTGGTGCCAGTGTCAGCAGCTGGAGCCAGAACAGGCTTCCATGGAAACCTGTCTGTCTGTCAGGCTCACAGAACGAGCCCTTCTCCTGCTGCTCTTTCAGACCAGGAGGCCTCAGGACACTTGCACGGGGATGTTTTGGATTCCCCAATCCATGGGTGGGCAGAGGGGCACATGGAGAGTGAAAATCCCAGCTCCCTCCTAAGACAAACTCAGCACAGTGAGACCTGGGCAGCTCTGCCACCATCCCACCAGCTTTTCTAGCAAACATGCTGTGGGTTTCATCATCTCACATCCCTTCTCCTTGTTTTGTGGCAAACCTTGTACAAAAAGAAGTAGGAGCTCCTGCAAAACGATGAAGAGGAAACAAACCCAACATCAGGCAGAGCAATTAGAGCCAATGAAAGACTTTTCTGGCTTTTACTTGATGATGTGTGGGCCCAGACCATAATAGGGAGTATTGTAGTTGTTTTCTCATTAAGATAATACCTAAAAAGAAAAAAAAAATCCCACAAAAAAATTATCTCCTGCATCCACATGAAGACAAAGAGATGGCCTAAAAAACACGAAAATAAAGGGCTGTAGAACAAAGTGCAAAGGCAGAGGTCCAAAATGGAGACACCTCATTAAATTGTGATTAAAATAAATCTCTGGCTGCTTTTGCCTAATTTCCTGTCTATTGACAGGGGATTGTCCAGGACCAGCAGTGGTATAATTGCACAGCCTGTAGCAAAGGGAAGCTCCTGCAACCTTTATTGTTGTTCCTGTTTCCTTATCTTGGAGATGTTCTTTGGGACCAGATCTGCACATTGTGTTCCTGTGTACATGGTGGAGCCCCCACTGGCTGATTTTTGGGGTAGCTGGGGAAAGAGAGCCCAGCAATTGTGCTTTGTGCCAGGGGAGGGACAGGAGGGCAGGAGATGTGGCTGGTGTGGTGCCCAGGGCACTCAGCATGTTGTCTCCAGCTGGGAGCTGCTTGACTAACAAAAGATGCCAAGAGGAGCCAAGGCTCCCAGGCACCTCTGTCAACAGCTGGCACAGAGCTGCTCTTGCTGGAAGGAAACACTGGAAATCCTTTGAGCTGCTCAGCCTCTCCCTTTGTGGTGCAGGCTTCCTGTGGGTGGACGAGAGAGGAGAGGGTCATTCTTCCCCAAACCATTCCCATCTCACACACATGGATGGCAGCTGCAAGCCCTTGTGAGGATGGCAGATATTAGCATTCTCTCTGGCTTGCAAATGAACGAGGTCCTGGGAGGACCACCAAGGATCTGATGCTGGATGGTGATTATGGATATGTGGAAGTGTTTCAGGGCAGTTTTTTGGATCTTTGAGCAACCTCCAGGCCAAATGGGCTTTGTAGACCCAGACAAAGAAAGCAGGGTGGAGGAAATGCTATAGCAGATGTTTCCATTCTCCAGAGCTGCAGCTGCAGTCTGTTAGTGGGATACTGTGCTGGTTTTACTGCCTCTGCTCTTGGGCAGCCATTCAGCAGGGGCAGCCTGGGTGACAGCAGCTTTTCCTGCCTGAATGTCACCAAAGCCATTGGATGGCAAAACCAGCCCCAGGAAGGTGCAGCTGGCTGGGCTCAGCTTCAGGGGCCTGAATGCTCCACATTGCAGGTGTCTGTCTAGTACAGAAAAAATCCCTCAAGCTGCCAGGAGGGCTTTGCTGTTCTATAAGCAGGAAAGAAAAGTGAAGGCTGCTGGGAGCAGCCCATGACATTCCTCTGTTTCTGACCCACTCCCCACACTGGCTGATGCCAAAGAATGGTGCAGGAAGGGAGCCTGCACTGCCTGGGCACAGCGTGGACACTCTTGCTCTCCAAGGGGCCTGGCATGATGAGCAGAGCTGCCAGAAAGGATGCCCCAGGGCTGGCTCCCCGGGGCTGGCTCATGCCACTCTGAGCGTGCCCAGCTCTGCTGTCCCAACACCCTGTGTGCTCTCTGGTTGCAGGCACTACCCCAGCAAGGATGGCCACGGCCTGAGTGACACCTGGTATGACAACCCCGTGCCCAGCTACCCTCCCAGCACCTGGATGGTCCCCAGGGAGCAAGGAAAGAGCTTGCAGCCTGGTAAGCGCTGGCTGCCTGGGGTGGCTTGGAGCACTCAAGTCCTAGCACAGGGCTCTCAGGGGTGCCTGCAGGTGCCCCTCACTCCATCACTGCCTCCTGGCTCTGTGCAGGTTCCCCTGACACCAAGGCAGAGGGGCTGGAGGGACAGATCAACAGGCTGGCCAAGCTGATTGGCAAGCTGGAGGACAAGGTAAGAGCCAGCATTTCCCTGTGTGGGGCTGTCCTGCCATCCCAGGGATTGTGCCCCAGCTGTTTTGGGGCAGGGGTGAGGGCATGGTGTTGGGAATGGGAGCACAAGGAATTTTTGCAAAGGGTCCTGAGTGGAGCTGCAAGCAGCTCTTGGGGCCCATTCCCTGTAGAGAAAGTCATTGAAATGCTGGGGACAGAAACTTACCAAGCAGAGAGGGACGGGCAGCCTCAGCCAATCCACCACCCCCTCTGCTGCTTATTCCCCTTTTGCCAGACCCTGTGGTTTGACCTGCACCAGCGGCTGTCGGACAGCGAGAGCACAGCTTGCACGGTGAGTGTGCCCCACCCGTGGGTGCTGGGTGCCCCTGCAGCACAGAGCCACACTGGGGGGGTCACTGTGTTTCTGTGGGTCTCACATGCTGTGTCTGGGGCCCGGCAGTACCTGCTCCTGGTGAGGAACGAGATGACAGTGTCACACAAGCACCTGGGCGAGTTCTGCAGCTCCCTGAAGCAGTACCTGAAGAGCGTGGCCGGGGAGCGGGACTGCTTCCAGTGGGTACCAGCAGCATGTCAGAGGGCTGGGGAGCTGGGGGGCTGGCAGGGCCTGGAGTGAGAGCCGAGTGAAGGACTGAGGCAAACCAGCCAGGATTTGGGATGTAGTCATGCTCAGACCAACACTGTTTTTGCATGGGCTGGGGAGTGCTGGGATGGGGGAAGGGTTCCCCTGCCTGCACTGCTGGGGCTGGGTCCCCCCTCAGTAGCCCACCCTAGAGCACACCCGTGGCTGCAGAGGGGGGAGGCATGCCCCATGCTGGGGGCTCACCCCCTCTCCCTGTTTCTGCCAGTGTCACTGCAGTGAAGCTGCCTGATGGGGTCACCTTCATCATCTATGAGTTCTGGGAGACCGAGGAGGACTGGAAGAGGTAGGGGAGGGGATGAAAAAACCCATTTTGGGATGCCTGGGTGTGGAGGGTTATTAAAACAGCTGAACTCCAAGTTCTGTGGCCTGTCTGATGGCAGGACTGAGGAGCTCTCTGGCTGTCCTAGAGCTGTCCCTGTAAACAGGACAGAGGGGTTGGGGCGGGTCTCTCTACACCTCCCACCTGGGAGTGCCTTTGGATATGGTGATGGGAGGGGTCAGTGTCCTGAGCCAAGGCAGGGTACTCTGCACAGGGGAAGTGAGCAGGATTGCTGGCCCCCAGCCCTGCCAGAGCCCGTGGTGCAGTGCGGGGCTGGGATGGTGTTTCTGGGGGGGCTGGGTGTCACCCACTCTCTCCCACCCTGACACAGGCACCTGCAGAGTGCCACCTGCAAGGGCTTCCAGCACGTCAAGGTGGACACGCTCAGCCAGCCTGAGGCCATCTCCAGCGTGGCCGTGCCAGGTAGGAGGACAGCCACTCCAGAGGGTGGGAGACAGGGACCACTGGGCAGCCAGCACCTCTGCAGGTGTTGGAGAGCAAGGGTAGGCAGGGGCAGGGTGTGGAGGACAACATGGGCTGAGCTGGCTGGGGGTGAGGGTGGCATGGGGCTGGGCAGGTGTGACCTGCAGTGATGCTCCCCTGCAGCTGCCTGGTGCACCCTGAGCCGAGAGTGACCGTCAGTGCCGGGAGCCCACCAGCACCTGTCCCCTGTGCGGGGTGGCCGTGACTGGGGGAGGTGTCGGTGTCACCTGGCTGCAGTGAAGGAAACCCCCATGTGTGTGTCCCCCACCCCACAGAGCCCTCCCTCAGCTACCCCATCACCTGGCTCATCTCTCCCTGGCTTGGGGTGGTCTGGGGCAAAGGACTGCCAGGGTTTGGGGAGGGGGACATCCCCCAGACATAGGGAGGGGGCAATGGGTGCAGGCAGGCACTAGGAAGTAGGAATGGGAGTGGGAGCTGGGAGGCTGGAGCCCCCCTGACAGCAGTTTGGGGATCAGTGCAAGTCCCCAGAGGCCACCCAGGGAGGAGACTGGGGGGTTGAGGCTGTGCCTGGTGCAGTGTGAGTGCCTGCAGGGATGGGGACCATGCCCCAGGGGGGAGTCAGGGTGGTGGCAGAGGGGGGGTTTCCCTGCTCCCAAGGTGCCCCTTAGTCCTTTCCAGCTGTGGGGTGTCCCAAGGGGTTCCTTTGCATGTGCACAGTTGCAGCTTGCAGGTGCCTTGCAGGCGTGAGGGTGGCTGCCTCCCCTCCTTCCTGGGGTCTGTACTTCGTCTGTGTGTCTGTCTGTCTGTCTGTGCTAATGCCACACCCACCCCGCCGTGTGTGGGGGTCTCTCAGGGTGTGTGGCACAGGACCCTTGCCAATACCCTCTCCTGTCTTTATTAGCCACTGTACAACGGTGATGCCAAATAAAACCGCCATGGGATCCAGTGGTGCGGCCGTGTCGGGGATCTGTCCGGGGCAGGATGGCGGGGGATCACGGTGGGACCACGGTGGGGTCGGGGGGGACTCTGTGGTCCCTCAGTGCAGCAGCCCCAGCACGGCCAGGGCAGCGCTCTGCCCGCAGACGAAGGCACCGCCGAGCACCGAGAGAACGCCCCAGCCGATGAGAGCAGCCCTGCAGTGACACGAGCGGAGGCTGCCGGGGTAGAGCTGACCTGGGTACAGGCCAGCCCTGCACCCAGCTCCTCTGGCTGTGGAGCTCTCTGCAGGGTCAGCCTCCTCTGCCTTGCTCCTCTGCATCGCTCCCAGTCCATGGCTGAAGAGCCCACAGCCCCTCTGGGCCAGCCCCAGGCTCCACTGCAATGACACAAACCTTGGTCAAAAAGCCAGCAGATGCCACCGCGAGATGACTCCCAGTGCTGCCTGTGCCCAGTGGCCTTGCTGAAGGAGCAGAGACCCACTCCCACACACCCCCAGCTCCATCCCATCACTGCATGCTTCCAGCCCGGTCCCCTCCCGGCTCCAGCCCCCCAGTCGCCGGACCCCTGCTCCCTCCTCCCCAGGCACACAACCCCTGGGATGCAGCACTCACCCCGAACCCGGCTGCTGCTCTGTCGCAGGGTCCTCAGCACCGTGCTCCTTCCTGGACTGTCGCCTTGCAGTCTCCATCGCCCCAGCTCGTGCTGTCCCTCTCCTCATGGTCGGCTCATGTTCTGGCAGGTCTCCCCAAGGGACCTCTCCAAGCCTTTGTCACCCATCTGGGTGCCCCTGCTGAGCCTCTGCCTTGGCCCTTCCAGCACTTTGGCACCCTTTGGGGCACCCTCACCCCTCCCCAGTTATTCATGGTTCCCCAGAGCACCCTCTGACAAATACCCTGATGTCCCAGGGTGCTGCATCCCCCCACATAACCTCACATAACCTCCTCAGACACTGCTGCTCCCCCAGGGCACCACAGACACGTTTAAGCACACACTTATCCCAAAACTCACCAGCACCATGTCAAGTCCCCCTGGCATGTGCTTCTGCTGTGCCCCAGCCCCTCCAGACAGGAGCAGTCATGGGGACACACTGCCCTGGCACAGCAGACACCCAACACTTGATGGCCTCCTGTCTCAGGGCACCCTGCCCCTCTGACCTCCAACCTGACCCCACCCCAGCTCCCACCGGGTGTCCCGGTGCCACCAAACCCCACAGCTCTTGCACCCCTAAAGTCATTCTGGTACCTGGGCACCTCCTTGATGCCTGGACACAGCCCTGGTATCCAGGGACATTCCCAGACACAGCCCCAGTAGAGCACTTCCCTCCACACACAAATCCCCCTCCTTGCAGGGTTCCCACCTTGACCAGGGTGACCCCCAGGGACCTGCCTGGGCCACAGCCCATGGGATCCACACCCTGCCCTTCCCTTGACCCCCGCCACTGAACACACACTCACTCACCTTTTGCGTGGCCCGAGGCTGTGGGTCCCCGTCACGCACACGAGGCACAGCCCTGCTGTCAGTGCAGAAGCTCAGCCCAACCCAGCACCCCTCACCCAGCCCCACTGCATTGTCCCCCACAAGCACAGCCCTGCACCCCAAAACCGGGCCAGGACAGGCCCTTTCACTGCAGTGACCCCATGCCTACTCTTGCCTGGGAAGATGAAGATGAAGAAGGCGCTGATGCCGCCGATGAGCTCGATGACTTTGCCGATGTCGGGGACGAAGAGGGCGATGCCCAGCGTGGCGGCCATCCAGGTGACCGTCAGTGCCACCCGGCTCCGCCGCTCGTGTGCCTCAGACCCTGCCACGGCCCCGCGCTTCGGGGCTGCCCACAGGTCCTTCACCACGGATCTGGGAGGGAGGATTGTGGGGGATGATGGCAGCCCGGGGAGCTGCACTGGCTGGGGGGACACCCAGCTGGTCACCACTCCCCTCACCTGCCCAGCAGCACCACAATGGGGTAAATGGTGACAATGGAGACGCCAAAGAGCAAGCGGGCAACAATGACGAGCGGGTCATTCCCTGGGTAGGACATCAGGACGTCGGACGCCACAGCCTCGCCGAAGGTCAGGTAGCCATAGAGCCCTGCTGACAGGGAGGTGGGGGTGGGCAGCCGTGCAGTGAGCAGGACAGAGGAGTTCTGTGAAGGATGGATGAGCCTCGGGGACAGGGGACCCTGGGGGCAAGGAGGAGTGAAGGGTTTGGTGCTGGGGTTACCAGTGAGGGAGTAGATGAGCAGGCAGATGAGCATGGAGAGCACAGAGACGGTGACCCAGTGGGAGAAGCTCTGGTTGCGCATGCTGCTGTAGATGGCCACACATGCCTCGTGGCACTGCAAGGCAACAGGGGACTGTGCTGGGGGCCCCATGCAGGGACAGCCCCCACTCCCCACATCCTCCCTCTCACCTATGGGTGCCCTGCTTTGCCCCATTCCCAGGCATTTGTGTCCTGCCCCACAGCCACCTCTGGTGACAGCTACAGGTCTCCTTCCCTGCAACCTGCCCTTTAAGGCATGGCATCCCCATGGTCTGGCATGCCCGGGGGGCTGCCAGCACTGCCCTGGTAGCTGTGGCCAGAGGGGCCAGGGTGACCCACCTGGAAGCCAAAGCAGATGGTGGGAATGACACTGAAGATGGAGGTCCAGGAGGAGGACCTGTGGCATGCATAGAGAAGCAGAGAGCAAAGGGCATGAGGCTCTCATGGAAGAGAAACACTCATGTCATTAACAGTGCAGCCTGGATGCCACCATGGGAATCTCTTGCACAGTGATTGTGGGATAAAGGGGTATTGCTGGGTGAAAGCTGGGTCTAGGAACTACCATCCACTGTGAGTTGTCCCCAGCTCACCCCCACCACACACAGCACCCAGCACCGCCCCTGCCCTGCCTCCAGCCCTGCCCCATGTCACTGCTCATGCCATGGAGCTCAGGGCAGGAGGGACATGGGGCCGACCCTCCTACCTGGAGGGCTGGGAGGGCTCAGTCAAACGCAGGCTCTCTGCCTGCAGGTAGTATTTCAGGATGATGACCAGAGTGAGGTAGCAGGCAGCCAGCGTGCCCAGGATGCTGTCAGGGCATGGGACAGCATCAGCACACAGCCAGGAGGAAGAGAGGAAGGGAGGAGGATGGAAAGGAGGAAGGGGGCTCCCCTGGCTCCACAGGGTCCTGGGAGGAGGTAACAGGGTACCTAGGGGTGGGCCACCACAGGGGTAGCCCAGGTAAGTACCTGGAGTACTTCTGGAAGCCGATCTCCTTAGGGACAGAGAGCGGGAAGATGACGAGGACACAGAGAGCTGAGAGGGTGAAGCGCTGGTCCACGTACCAGGGGGGCAGCTGGGGGGCCCCACTCAGTGTCCCATTGGGGTACAGGGAGTCACACACTGTGGGGGGTAGCAGGGGGTCAGCTGTGCCCTGAAAGATGCTCCAAGGAGGTCGGGAGCATCACACCATGGCAGAACCAGGGAGCCCCATGTCCTCAGAATTTCCAGGAAAGCCCTGGGGGTGACCCCACGTGGGACCACCTTGTCCTCACTCCTGAGAACTGCCAGCCCCAAGCAAATCCCAAACACAATGAGAGGAAACAACTCACGTTTCTCCAGCTGGTCGCCCACCACCCTGAGGAGGGCCACGGAGATCATGAAGAGGTTGAGGAGGAAGCAGATCTCGCAGAGCTTCCCCACGGCCGGCCCGCACACTGCCCGGACCACGCCCTGGTAGGTGGGCTGCGCGCTGAGCGCCGCGGCATAGCCCAGCACGGCCAGCCCGCTCACCAGGAACACCAGCGAGCCCTGCGGGTCACAGCAGCAGGCAGCAGCACGCCCATCCTCCATCACCCCCAGAGCTGCTGGGGACCCACGGCCAGGGACCAGCTTACCGGCCACATCACTTGTGGCCTGGGTACCAAAGGTACAAAAGGATGGAGACACAGCCTCATGTGATACTTTGGGTTTAGATTTGGGGTTTGGGGCATGTACGGGAGCAGACACCCATTTACTTTGAGTTGAGCTACAAGCTAGCTACAAGTGCAGCTTCAGCTGCAAAGAGCATCCCGAAAGTGTCACCGCAGCAACAAACCTGAGGATGGCGGGGGTCGGGCCGGGGGTGCCGTGCCAAGGGGGTCCCCGCCAGCTCCCCAGGTACCAGAGCAGGTGCGCCCCGTCCCTCCGCGCCCTCTCCCTCGGCTCCCTGTGCCCCCCGCCCCGGCCCGCCCTTACCAGCTCCACCAGGAGAGCGGGCACGGCCCCGCCGGCCCTGCCGAAGGCCCAGGGGAAGCTCAGCAGCCCCGCGCCCAGCGCAGACTTGAGCAGGATGAAGACGGCGCCGGCGGAGGAGAGCCCTGGCGCGGAGAGCCCGGCGGAGCCCCCGGGCGGCAGCAGGGGCCGGGCCTCGCCCGCCGCCCGCTCCATCGCGGCACGGCTGTGGGCGGCGGAGCGCGGCCCCTCCGCGGGGCCCCGGGGGCGGGCGCGGGGCTGCGCGGACCCCCCGCCCCCCGGCCGTGGGGAGGGGGCGCCGGGGGACGGGCGGGAGGCGCCGTGGGAACCCCCGGCAGGACTCACCCGGGGGCAGCCCCGTCCTGCTCACAGCTCCCAGCCCCGCGGCATCCCCGTGCTCTGAGCGCTCCTTCGAACACAGCAGCACCTCCAGCTCCCAGCGCGGGGCTGGGCAGGCGGGCTGGGAGCTTGTGCTCTCACTGTCCCCGAAATTATCACCACAGGGCCTTCCTCATCCTGCTCTATTCACCCAGGCGTGAAATTGCCACCAAGGGGCATTAACGGAGTGATGGAAGGCAGCTGCAGCTCACACCTCTCCTGACTCGATGGGTGCAGGATGAGGCCAGCAGCACTGCGTGTCTCTGCAGCAGCTAACAGCCCACTGGTGCTCTCCTGCACTGGGAGACTTTGGAGAGGAGCCCAGCCATGCCATGCCATGCCATGCCATGCCACTCCTCGCTCCACACGAGCGAAGCGGATGCCAGCATAACAGGATGGGGTGACTGACAAGCACAGGGGAGGCTGCACCCCACAGGAATAAGGGACCCATTCCTGACATGGGGGACACACAGCAGCTCTGTGCCACTCTTGGCACATGCCACTGCTCAGCACACAGGCCCTGGCTTTGGCTGACAGCCTCTAATGCATTTTTGATTTCCCAAGTATGTGGCCTTCTGATCTTGGTAAGACGGATAAAGAGACTTTAATCAGCTGCTAGGAAGAATTATGGATGGCTAATTGTGCCTGCCACCTTCATTACATCTCTGCCGCCTATAGGGCTTATAAACACTTAGAAGGGCCCTTCCAAGTCTTCATTAGCTGCAGACCAAAGGCTTCAGAAATAATTGGCCTCTATGACTTAGAAATTGGCCACTGGGCTGTAAAATACCAGCCACTGGGAAAGGCTCTTAATTCGGACTGGTGCTTTGATACAGCTTGATTCTGATTTCAAGGCTGCAGGGGTGCTCTGATCTCTCATTAGTGCTGCAATAAGGAGCAAGTCTCCTCATTAGCACCGACCTGAGAAGTGGCACTAAAGCTTTTCAGTCTTCCTCTGATGGAAGAACCTCAAACCAAAGAGGTGCTGCTCATCTCGCACACCAACACAGCAGCCCCAGACAGCTTCTCTGCTCAGTGGCTCTGGGCTCCATCCCTTATATTCTCCTCCCTTTCTCCCATTTATCTGGGTGCTCCAGCCCCTGGGCTGCAAGTCATAACCTGAGGGTCCCTGTGAGTTGGCAGCTTTACCTAATGCTGTGTCCCCTTGGCATATGGAAAAAGGGCTGTTAATGTTTTCCACATTATTATATCTGAAGTCTGTAGAAGGACAGTCATACAAATAAAAACACTAATTACAGTTATGCTTTGCTACATGCAATCCCTTCTGAGGTCTGGCCCTCGAGATTTCACACCTTTACTGATGGATTTTTTACAGCCGGGACAAGTTGCACAGCTTCTGCTGGCTGTTCCTATGGGAGATGCTCATGCCATAGCCGAGATGCTGAGAATCCCCTCCCTACCATTATGGATCTATGCTCAGAAAGGGAGGAGCAAAAGGCTCCAGCCCCACTGGATGGCACAAGCAGCCCAACCTTGGGACCATCGTCTCAGCCTTAACAGTCTTCCACAATGGCTCCAAAGCAAAAGCTCACTGCCTTCTCTGCCACGGCAACAGGATCTTGCCTCTTCCAGTGCATCCTCCAGAAGAGAAATCTTGGAAAAAGGCAACCACTATTCAAGTTAGGGAAAATTGGTTTGCCTAATCTTTTTTCAGGACACTCATGCACTGACAAACCCTATGCATGGCTGCCTGGATAGGCTTGTCCCATACTACATGGAGCAAAGTTCTCTCCTGCAGTGCACTTTCCACAGCCCACCCCCATCCCTGCTAGTAAGCCCAAAGAGGATGGGTGCAGCAGACTGCCCAGCAGGGCTGTCCCTGCCTCCTCTTTCTCCAGCTATACCCAGAGCTGACCACAAACTCACCCAGGACTGTTCCCCAGTGCATACTGCCTACCTGCCCAGGCTGCCACTCTATTCACAAATACAGGCACCCACCAGCACCTGGCTCCTCCTAGGAAATGGTGCTCGTTTGGAGCAATGATGAAAGCAGTTGGCAGGGAAAAGCTCACAGCTTCACTGCAACAGCTTCACTACAAAAGAGAGAAGCTATTTCAATTACGACAATCTTAACTGGCAGAGAGAGGGGAAACTTGTGTCTGCATCCTTATTTAAGCCAGTGGCAATTCACTGGCATTCAAGCAGGACAAACCAAAGGAGATGGGGTTTTCATCTCTGTGACACCACATAGTGCTGTTAGGTGCCATTCCCATGACAGTTTCCTATACAGCTCTTTGAGAGCTCCCTCCTTTATCACATGCTGCTGAGTTTTGAAGTTTCCAGAACTTCATGCTCACTCAGAGCAAGAACTGTTTGTATGTCTGCCTATTTAGTGCTCCAAAGAAAAGCCTGCAACTTGGGATACTGCTGTTAAGGACAAAGATTTGGTGGGAAGAGACGTGACATGAAGATCTTCTCTACCCAACAATTTGCTCTCTTTGACTGCAAGTAGAAAGAAGAGCCACTTAGCACGTTGTCTTTGCTTCATATAGATAACATATTTATTGAAAAATCTGCTTCACCAACAACGGTGAAATCGTGACCAAAAATTACAAAACATCATGGTAGTTGGCTTTATAAAAATAAACTGCAGGAGTATGCCTCACTGATTTGTACTGGTCTCTCTCAGTCCCTTCCTCCTTTAATGCACATTATACTCTTCAGCATAAGACCATTCTAAAAAATTGCATTCCATCCAAAAAAATGCACTTGTTTTTCCTTAGCAGAGGTCCTTAAAGTGACTTTTCCCCCGCCCTCCCCAACAATAAATATAGAAAATAGCCTCTAAACAAATAAATTTTAGTTTGGTCAGCTTAAAAAAAAGGTCCATTTTCCCCCTGTTGGGATATGTAGTGACTAAGCAGCCATTTAAACAGTATTCAAGTCTTTGGTGGCTTCAGCTGCTTAAAGCTGCAGTTTTATGTACAGATGATCAACTGAGGTTCTTTTTTTCTCTCCACAAACCAAAGACTGTGAGATGATGTCAGGTGCACATTCACTGCACCTCCCCTGGGAGCGATGCATCGCCCTGGAAAGCAAGCAGTCCAAGGAGGTGATCTTTGGCAAGGCAGACTCTCACACAGAAGGTGTCTTTGGTGGGTGAACCTGCTGCATCAGCTGCGGTCGTTTCACGCGCGGTTTCCGCCTCTTTGGCCTGCTCTTGGCTTTGTTGATCTGCACCACAAAGAACGCCAGGACCACCATGGCACCGAGAAAGGCAAAGACAGGAATGGTCTGTCCCACATCCTGGTTGTACCGGCCTGGCATTATACCTAGAAAGGCAAAGAGGCAGCAGTTACCACGTGAGCCACGATGGCTTTGTGGTGCTAAAGCCACTACCAAAAGGATCTGCCGCTAACTCTTGTTCAAAGCCCAGGCAGCCATTAATCAGATTACATCTCAGACAGGAAGATTAACAGCTGCAGACCGATTAGTGAAAATCAGAGGGGATGCTAACGCTACAGAATAGCACCAGCATTTCCACCTTGACCTATGTGGGCACATGAAAGCATACCCAGATTTCCCCTGTAACAACAGTCTTCTGTTTTGTGTTAGAAGAGAGATGCAGACACTTGACCATAATCTTACTACTAAGTAATTGCTGTAATTCAAATCCTGATGGAACAAGGAAAGTGATTTCATGCTTGCTTGCTCCAGAGACTGTGCATACAGTGAGGATGAGCTAGAGAAACAAACCCTTCATTTTTACAGGTGTCTCTGGCCTAGCAGCTCCGACTGGGAAAAGAGCACATATGAGGCTTTCCAACTGCTTCCAGCTCAGCCTGCAGTGCCAAGCTTGTGCAGGAGAGCTGCCCACCTGAAAGCTGTTCTGAGTGCTAGACATCATTTGTTAGTGGAACAGCTTGCCCAAGGCACCATTCTGACAAACTCTTCTGGACTCTGCTTTCGTGCACCCACAGAAAGAATTTTAATTACCAGTGGGTATGTGGTCACAGCTCCCAAGGACAGGAGCTGCTGCTGACCCATCAGTCTGAACAGCATCCAAGCAAACCTCAACTACCAAAATGCACACACCAAGATCTTCCTCTCAGTATGTCATGCACACTTTCTATTGAACAGATTATTCATATGCAAAAAAATCTTCATCAGACAGCCTTTTATAACACAGCCACATTATTATATGTATCAACTGAAAATAAACAGCAGCCTCTCAGACAGCTGAGCTGTGTTTTGGGTTTTTTTCAAAACTTATGCAAAAAGCAAAACCAAACAGCAGCTTTCAAACTTTTCATATTTACCTCCAGGAATGTCCCATGCTCCACTTTCTCCAGGGGACAATGGTCTCACTTGGGGTCGATTCTGTCGAAAACTTGGCAGTGCCACTTTATCAAGGTCAATTGACAACAGTTTCTGATGTTTCCAAAGGTTGCTAGAAGAAATTTAAAGACAGAGGTGTCTGCCCACTTACTTCATTAATGTAAGGAATTTTATAGAAACATATAGAAGTGACAGTACATATACAAGCTACGTATAACTCACTAGCTTGGACCTGAATGATGTCCCAATCCATTCTTTAGGTTCTGCAGTTTGTAGGCCTCCAAATTTAAATTCAGACACCAAAGGGACACAACCTAGATTAGCAACTATTTACCAATAACTCTTTCTTGCACACAGACTTCCAGAAGTAACTAGCAGCAGACAAGCAAGGGCTGTGTGCTGAGCCCTTTCCTTCAAGGGACTGACAAATGGCACAAGAGAAGGCAGCACCAGGGGAGCTGTCCAAGAAAACATTTCAGAAAACTCTTTCCAAGGCACATGATGATGATGGGTTACATCAAGACTGTTCACTCGAAGTTGGAATCACTCAATCACAACAGTGACTTGTGAAGTTATTTTTAAAATCCCTGAGTTTCATAGTGTAGCTATTAGGTGAGTCAGAGTTATTCACTGAAGAGGCACTAATCATTATTTCCTCTTTGCAATCTGGTATTTTTCTAGGAATTGGAAAGGCATTACAGCTATCCCTTTCAAAAGCAGATAGAACAAGTAATTTTTCAGCGGAACTCAAAAGTGAGACTTCTTGTATAAGAAAGACATATACTAACCTGGGGGCAGTTTCATTCAAAGGCTGGGGTTTGGCCCAGGACAGGTGAGGACAAGCAGGAAGGGACCGGGGTTTAGGGTCTCCCAAATGAGCCTCGAGCACCTTTGAGTATCTGTGCAGATGGTTACCTGCAACTCACAGCAGACAGACTGGCTTACCCAAAGACAGGCAAGATAAAAGTTATCAACACTGACCCTGGGCTAAACAGTGCTGCTGTAAACCCAGCGGCCATTTACAGTAACGAGGACTCACAGCTAAATATCAGAATTAATCTAAGGGTACCTTACAAAACAGTAAGAGTCTGCACCTACCACAGCAGTTAATCCAAGTTTTTCTTGGCAGGTTTTCTTGTAAGGTAAGACTGAATGCTTTATAATGCTCTGTAGCTAGTAACTAGAATGCCCCCGTGCAGAACCAGGCATCTGAATATTCCTACTTTATGAAAAGTACATATTCCTCAGTTTAATCACAACTACATTATCACAACAAAACCCTGCAATATGTGCTCTCTCCCAGTCAAACAGCAGAGCCTTGCAGAGCTCACAGCAATCCAGCCCTAGTGGCAGGTAGCTCAAGGGTTGCCCCAGCCCCGGCAGTCCCTCAGCTGCAGGCTGTGCTTGGCTCTGAGGCTGTGTCTCACCTTCCATGCGCTCGGGGAGGGCGGAGCCGGCTCCCGACGGCGGCCGCTGCCGGTTCTCGGAATGGCTGAGGCTGGGCGGCATCACCCCGTAGGACGTGTACTGCAGCAGCGAGTCCAGCAGCCAAAAGCAATCTGTGGGTTTCACGGGCCAAGCCCCAAAACAGGATATGCATTATGCCACAGTTAAAATGGCTAATCTTTCTGCTAAGAAGGCTTTAATGACATTTAGAATTACAATCCATTTTGCTGGCTTTTGCTTTTCTCATTAAGTTCTAGGCTCATTTTCAGAAAGATGCAACTTTCAACACACACCCCACATTCCCCTGCAACACACAAACACAACATTAAACTCTTCACTCTTAACATACCGTCCCTTGTGTAGCAAACCAGGCTCTTTTGGGGAACAGAACACAAAAACAGGTTTTGAATACAGGAATTCCAGATTGTACAAGGCCATCCAAGTTTGGCAAAAATCATGAGGTTCTTCAGTGGAAGCAAAGAAAGTTCTGAGTTTCTGGTATATTTTTTAACAGGGAAATGGAGAACCAACTGTTTTTTTGAAAGCACAAAATAAATACCTTGTAAAGAAAAGAACAAGGTAATGTTTACAGTGCAAGGATATGACTCATTTGCTTTTTCAAGCCTAAAAAAATAAATAAACAAACAAAGGAAAACATTCTGGCTACAGCCCAGCTAAAGGTACAAGCATAACCTACAGCAGCTGTGCTGCAGACCAGGCTGGGCATACATCACAATACACATGATCATGGTTTTCCTTTGCACTTCAAAAGCTCATGATCCCTTGCTTTGATTCTCTCCTGAATTATTTCCACCTTAATCCAGAGCTACCCTAATGAACAAGCTAGCTCACATCACAACTCTAAAGCTTCCCTTTGCAGGAGTACGACAATGCCTTATCAGCTGTTTCCACCACACAGCAAAGCATTTTTCTCAGAACTTCTACCCCTAGGAAGTTGGCTGGGAATGGGAGTTAATCTTCATAATCCCAGTGTCCCTTAAACCCTCACCTTTGATTTTTCAAAGAGGTCAAACAGATTTTAAGGATTTATAGTCACAAATGTTAGGAATTTTCCTCAGTTAAAGCCACCGATGTCTCTGCAAGAGACATAGCTCCTGGTTCACATTTTAAAAAGCTAATTTTAAAGGATTTCTTTAAAGCATTCCACTCTTTCTTGCTTCAGATGTCACAATGAATTTAACAGTATTAGGGAGGTCACTGAGCATTATTCTCTATTATTTAATTTACAGCTATGTATCTTCTCTTTGTTATGTGCTTTCAATAACCTGCAACAAGCACTAATGCCTCAATGTGCAGGTGTTACAGCAACTCACAGCAAGCAATCCAAAGGCAGATAAGGAAAAATCACAGAACTCTTACAAAAGCCCAAAATGTATGGTAGAGAAAGAAATGAGCTACAGATGGAGAGCTCCCTTATGCAGCAAGCTCCTTTAAACTTAAATAAATTAGGCAAGAGATGGATTACATAAGGTAGTATTTTAAAATGTCAGTGACAAAAGCTTAAAAAATTATAGATGTACTTTTCATCACAAAAAGAAAATTCAGTTCTGTTCAGTGGAAATGCAAAAAAAGACTTCACATATTGGATTATCTTCCTCCCCTCAAGCCACAGATCTACCAGTTGGTACTTTATATGTCATGAGAAACCTAAGCAACCTGTTAAAAATTTGCAAAGTCAGATCAGACAAAGTGCTAGAAAAAAGATTTTATCAGAATCAGTCATAGTGTGTAGGCAGAGAGCATGGCTTCTGTAAGAGCCACAGAAAACACAAACACACACAACTCACAACTGCTACCTAGAGTTGCCAACAAATGCTTTGACAACAAATGGAAGTTTGTGTCAAAATAGGATAACCTGGAAATAGTAACACACAACTGAAACACTGAACATTACCATAAATCCTTATAGGAAACATTGCAAAGGGAACAAGGCAGGCAGAGGTGCAAACTCAGAAGATATACAGATGTTCTAGATAAACGTTCTGAAGATGTAACTAGGGAAAAAGTGGAAAGATCTAATGGCCTCTTCACAACTTTGGATCAAGAATGTGTAACTGCTCACAAATGTGCTTTGTTTACCTACTGTAAACAAAAACACCCCAAAAATAAAAAAATAAATAAGACCTCCAGAAACCAAACCCCCTTGCAAAGCAGCCTACCCCAAAAATCAGCCCCCAAAGCTTGTGCAGCATTAAAAAAAAGCGTGTGTGGGAAACACTCCCATCAGAGACCTATTTAATGTGGGTGCTCTTTTGCTGTCAATGCACCTCACAGCATTTCAGCAGAGCTCTGCAGAACTGAGGTTAATCCCCATAAGGAATATTTAGAGTGCCTAAAAGCCATCTGCTCTGGTGGGGGCTGTGAAAGCCCCAGAGGACAGCTGTCAGTGCAGGAAGTGACTCTCCCTCATGCCAGGCTCACCTTTCTGCCGGTGGCTGTCATCCAGGCAGTTGGAGTCCCCGTACAGAACTATCCTGCCACCACCTTCCGAAGGAACTTGGTAAAGCCCCAAAATAGGGACGTTCTCAATTACAGCAGTCTCCTGTTTTAAAACTTCAAGACCTAAAGCAAAGCACAAATAAATTTCACAGCCTGCAGAACATCAATATCAATCTACCCATGAAACAACACAGCCTACGTTTCCAGCTGACAAATGCAACAATGCCCTACACCATGGCACACATTTTTGCAAGAAGCTTTCAAAACCCCCGTGATGTTATGATAAAAATGTCGTTTCCTACTGAAAGTAATTTTTTTTCTTTCTTTGGTGAAGAAGAAGAGAAGATCTCTCAACCTGGATTATCTTCAACAACCTTGAATAAAAAATTCTAGTATCTTCAGCAAAAGGTTTAAAATCAAAATGTTCTGTTCTCTATGTTGCTTCCATCCTTCTGCAGAATTCTACAGAAATGTGGTTTCAGGAAAAAGGTTTCCTACCTTTCCTTCCTAAAATTATACTCATTAGGAAAAAAAAGACAAATTTCATATTTGTATTTGAAATTTACCCCCTTTACTTGAGACACTGCTCAGACAGCAGAAGCAAATCAGAGAGCTCTTCTGCCTCAGGAATTGTAATGAAAAGGATTCAACAGAAAAAGCAGGTCTAGCAGGCTACTTGTCAAACTGACACTTTCTCTCTCTCTCTCTCTCTCACATAAGGAAATACGTAAGTCATTGGCATACAGGGATATTGTCTTTCCTCCAAAAGGCTCACACAGATGAACTCTAGTGCTCCAGAAAATTTCTCCACTAGGTAATCACCTCTGCTGAACAGCTAAGTCAAAAATACAATTCACTCACTGATCTTCTCTGCTGAATTGAGTTGCTGAATTGAATCAGAAGCACTGCAGTGCTTGTTCTCACACTCAAATACTCTACACCCATCTGCACAAATCTGACCTGCAACACCCTAAGAGTGCTGCTCATTTGCTCCTGCACAGCACTTCCGAAAAGCTCATCAAATACAAGATTTATTTTTTAAACTGTCTCCTGTCATTACAGTTCTGAATTACCCCTTCCCAAATGAAAAGGTATTATGATAAAAGAGAATGGAAATACATAAAGAACAGAGCACTCAAGTCTGAGACCACAGGCATCCTGTATGCATAAAAGTTTCCCTTATGAGAGCTTCGCTGGTGACATTTTGTCTACTAAAATTTCCTTTTTTATATCCTTAGATCACCACAGCTACCACAACACTCATGCTAAATATGGCAATGATCAGGGGATATACTTCAGTAGCATTTGAAATTTACGAGGAATGTGAACAACTAAAACATTACAAAACAATTCCTCCCCTTCCAGAGACACCTGTACATGCAGATGTGTTTCCATACAGCAACCACAATACAGGGCTGCATATAACACCTGGATATTGTATTATTTAATAATTGTGTACAGAGTAGCACTGCAGCTGCCTGTTAGGCATCAGATACATGTTCTAGGCAAAATGAGAAAATGTAAAAATACCTCACTTGTCAATGCATTTATTGTTTTTAGACCTTTAGACTTTGCAACTCTGCTTGTGCACTGACCCCAAAGTTCCACTCAAAATTTGGGAAAAAGGACCTGGAAGCTCATACCTTGATCCTTGAAAGTCTGTGCAATGACAATGCCATCTTCTGGGAACTTTGCAATACTGCACCCCGACGCATAATTCACTGGAAGACATCATAAAACTGCTGTTTAGACCAAAAATGACACTCCCTCCCTTCCCTACCCAACAAGTCCAGGAGCAGACATTCCCAGGAACACTGCACTGAATTTGCACATTTTGACCCATGTGTGTATTTGCAGAGAAAGCATGGCTAAGCACAGCTTTCACAGCCACACCTTTACACACTTTCCAAATCTTTCAATTTGGGAATTCTTTAAAACTGAAAAGCTAGATCAAATACCATGAAAAAGTCTACAAAGGAAGAAATAATTTAAGACATCATTTACGAGACTTTTTTCACTGAATCTGAGCTGCTCCCTTGAACCTTGCTCAACCTCAAACTTGCAGAAAACCATTTTCCAAACACTCCACTGTATTTGTGTAGGCAATGGATTCCAGTACTCACTTTCATGACTTGCCATGGTAAAATCTCCTTCATACAGCCCATCACTAAAGGCCATATTCCAGACAGAAAGCAGATCATTGAGAGCTGGTATATTAGCACCTCCAGTATCAGGCATCCACCACTGCCTGCAAAAATTACAGTGTAACACTGATTATTAGTATACACAGTACACTCCTAGAGTTTAGATAACTAAAAGTCACATGTCTTCCTGCATACAGACTTTTCCAAAGCCAACTAAATAATGAACTACATCTTAAAGCCTTCTTTAACTCCACAGGTATCTGAGCAGCTGTCTCTGACAACACTGCTTTTGAGTTAAATAATACTGATGTAAAATTCTCAGTGCATTTCAGCTGCATTAAAAACTTCAATTTACTAGAAAGAAATTAAGTCTTATGCTCTTTGTTTGGCTAAGCTGAGGTAAAAATGACAGTCATGTACCTTGCTTCTGATTTTTATATTGAAGCAAATGTCATGTATTTTTTCTTTATATGCAATATAAACATGCAATAATTTCAGTAATGGCTATATGACCTGGTGATACTCTTGCAATGCACGTTTTCTTTCTATTCTGCTCCCCTAAAGTAAAAACATGTCCGTTTTTATTTGTTGGTCTCATCTCCAATTACTTATTTCTTTTCATTGTGAATGTTTTTCTTGGCATTAAAAGTAGAATACAGTACCAAAGAGGCCTCCACAATTGTGATAAAATGGGTAGCTATGCTCCTTAAGCTCTAGCCTAAGGTCAGTTCTGCTATTTAAGGTAGCATCTTCTTACAGGTAACACCCAAGTGCTGAAGTACAGGACATCACATTTGGAATTTTTAGGGTAATATGTGCAATTCTATGGCATTTTATTTCCCAAAGTACTTGGAAATAAGTCAGTACCTTGTGTTTTCATCATAAAACTTGACTTTTCTCATCACAGATGTGTTGTACCAGTCACTAAAGACTATCAGTGAGAGTCCATTATCAACATCCCTCCTCAATTTGGTGATCTCTTCAGGGAAATACTCTTCCTCACTGTCCACCATCAGTAAAGTCCCTGTGTGTAAAAGCAGAAACAGGAGTTCTCCAGGCTGGTCACTGTGATGTCGCTACTATTCACAAAACCCACAGAGAAGCCAATACAAGTGTACATTTTCCCATTATCTGCTCCACCTTCCTTGCTCTGGCAGCTCATCTAATGAAGTCATATTTAAAGATGGCAAATTTAAGACAAATGTATTCCAGAATTAGTTTGGCAGCACAGTAAGTTTTTAGAGTGTTACTTTTGACTCCTGCTTGTGTGGTCTCAACAACTGAATGCCCACATGTGTCAGGTGTGTGTCTTGCAGTTTGGTATCACCCAAACGCTACAAAAATTGAGCCAAAAAGTGGCACAGCTGGACAATGAGGGGACTCATCACTGATCCAAACCAGAGTGCTAATGCAGATGCAGCCTGGTCAGGAGGAGCTCTAACAGCACTCACTACTGCAGACTGGCAGCCAGCTAGACAGCAACTATTCTGAAACATGGTTTGATTCACCCCTTGAAAACTACAGCTGCATTCTGGCAGGCTTGACTGAAGTGCCACTGCCACTTTTACATAACCTCTCCTACTCCTGTTAACAAGCAAGCACAACCTTCTCTGCATCACCCAAAAAAATCACAACCAGAAAAACACACTTTTAGTCCCTGAAAACATGCTTAAGCTTTTAGACTGCTTCTAAATAGCAAGCCCTTTTGCTTCTTCCCTTCCTGACTGCCCAGAGAGGTGGTGAAATTTCCATCCTCAGAGACAACACAACTCTTGACAGGATGATACCCTGAGCAACCTGATAAACCACTATGAGCCCTGTGTCTCACAGTTCCTTGCAACCACGCAAATTCCACAAGTCCAGACAGTCTGCATTTGGAAAGCCTTCTGATAAAGATCCTGGAGAAATGGGACTGAGTGTGAAAACAATACAAGCTAGGGACAAGTGGCAGATGGATCACAGATCACCTTTATTCTCCTCACTTATCCAGGAAATTCTGGAAGCCCAGCAAACTACAATCAAATGAGGCACAACATGATGGTGAATCAGAGGACAGATGCGAATGCTAATGCTGCTCTCTATCAATAATAAAAGTCGTGATCTCAGAAGAAACACTATTTTGCTACTTTTTTCATGCATATATCCACTGAACTCTAAAAGCACTGGTGAGATATTCACTGAAGAATCAAGATAAACAGAAGATTACTACTGGCAACAGATCTGGAGCTGGCAAACCCAGGAGAATGCACTCTCACCTTACAGTGCACTGAAAAACATTCCAGTCCAAAACAGAAAGAAGGTTTCTGGAGCATGCCATGGTTAAACGAGGGGTACATGGGAGCAGAAAAGAGCACAAACAACTTTTTCTGTCCCCTCCCTGGCCCACCTTTCCAATTTCTTCCTGATGAAGGCAGAACAAACCACATACTGCTTTGCTGTTGTATACGGTTGGATGAACACTTGAACCACTTTCTTATCTAATCGAAGATCACTAAACATAAAAAGGAACTAGGATGGACACCTTTGATTTTAGTCTGTTAAACAGGTCATACTTCATTTGGACTGTGCCAAAATCTTTTAGCAAATACAGTTCTGCCTTTGTGGGACTGAATACTGAAGGGCTTTTAACTCACTCAGAGCCTGGCTTTCCCTCTCTTTTTTTCATGGTAAGGACAGAGTACTGCACTACATTCTACTAAACTCCAAAGCAAGCTTTTCCAGCAATACTCTACGCAACTAAATATCAGCATAATAAATAATAAATACTCCCAAGGTCAAAATATTTTTCTATTACCACTAGAATTTCAATTTGTACCCTACAAACATTTTCGGTCTTCCAACAAAAGGTCATTTCAGGAAAAAGTATCGAGAACAAGGCAATTAACTCATGCTTACCATACTGACTTGCATCAAAACATGTAAACGGGGAACCAAGAACCTCAACAAAGTAGCCCATGCTCCTGAGGTGCTGGTACATGTCCCTGAAGTTTGTGTGGATATGGTCACCATTCCTTAGAAAGAGAAAAGTGTTGAAGACATTTAGATCTGGCATGTGGAAATCTGATTTCCACCTTTTTGATTTTCTGAAATCCTGTCTACCTGCCACCTCGGCATACTCCAAGAAGCTTTCCAAAAGCTTGTGTCCTGGTCACTGACCCAATTAATCCTCACTGAGATACTGCTGCACAGTTTTTGCTACGGATGCTTCTCTGCTCCAGCTAAGCAAAGTCTTCTCTGCTTTGAAGACATTCTCCTTCAAGAGACTAGGGGTCTCTTCCTGTCTTTTAAAATGTCATGTTTGTTTGATAAATGAATGCTGAAGCAGTTAATGAAGTGCCCCCTTTAACTTCCTGTGAGAAATTAGGTCAGAATAGAAAAGCCAAACAAAAATCTCAGTATCTTAAAGGAGCATTTTAAAAGCTCTTCATTCCACGTGAATAAAGCCACAGAGCACAAAAAACAATCCTGCACCAAAAGCATAGAGTCTAAGTGCTTCTCATGGATTTCTTACAAAAGATAATCCCATGCCCCTCTGAAAAAGGCCAGAACTGTTCAGTAAAGTTATATCATTAACACAATCAAGAAGTACTGATTTAATAGAACCTGAGATAAATACCAATCTAATGGATCATTCTTCATCCTCAAATTATCCCTGGGGAAGTATCCTGGTGGATAACGGAGGTTATGATACTGATCCCAAAGGACTCGCTTACTACGAGGTGGAGTAGGAATAATCTTCACTTTTATTGGAAGCTTCACCGTTGAAGTCTGCTCTGCACCATTCTTAGACTGAAGACAGAACAAACTACAGTGAAATCCTTTCTCCCCACAGGAATCAGTTAACCATGGATTGTAAAAGATCAAAAAACCTGGAGGTACCAAATCTACTTTTCGTCACCGCTACCAGCTCCAGAGACCAAGAGATTACTTTTGCCCTAAATTGCTGCAGTAATTTTTTCTGCACTCAACAGTTTATAATTATGCTCAGAAGCAAAATATTTAACATATGTTACAACTGTGATCTGGTTCAATTGTTCAAAATCTTAGAAGTTTCTCTGGGACAATTAAGCATGGTTCTAGAAGAAACATATTTAGGCAATCTTTTTCAAAATACTTTACTTAAAATCCACAATAAACAAATGAAAGCACGATGTTGGTCCCAAAGAGAGGCTTCCTGATTCTAAATTACATGCAATTTGCTCTCAATTTTAAAGAACATTATTTGTACTCTTTAATTTCTTGACCTAAATTTAACTTATGCTTCAAATGCCAGGGCTAGAGTAAACCCTTAAAACCAAGATATTTGTATATCAGAAAGCAGTTTTGTTAACTCTTCACCCAGAAAATCCAAAATGCACAGAACTTACTTCATTTTCTGCAGGGGATGATACTGTGATCATAACATGACCCTGAGCAATGCCTTCCCAAGATGCTGCTTTTTTTGCTACAGAGATGGAAATTGCCAAGTATCCAGACCAAGGCCACAAGACTGGGGAATAGGAGAAAGCCACTTCGATGTTATCCCCATTTTGGGGGAGATAGGGTTGCCAGTCTGGCTGTGAAATGAAGAATACAGAAGAACATTGGTAACACAGTATTTGCAATCACTACTTTCTGCACACATAGCCCTCTTCCTCTGCATGAAGTAACAAATATTAGGTCTTCTGAAGATTATCCCAAATTTCAAAGTGCCCTCCAGGCCCAAAAGTTTGCTGGTGTGTCAGTGATTCAACCCAAATGACAGCCTCAATGATCCAGACCAGAGGCTTTTCAGAGGCAGGACTGTGAGAAGCTGCCCATGTAAACCTGCTTTAACATTCTGTGCAAAAATTTATTGGTGAGAACACAAGATTTCCCTTTGATAGCAAGGCAAGCTAACAGTGGAACAGACGCAGGCCAATTACATCAGCTGTGTGCATTACCATGAGCTAATAACCTTGGATAAGAGCTTCAATGCTCTTTAATGTAAACTTGAATCCAAAACTAACCTCAGGAGCCACACTAAAATGTTGAAATTAGGCTCATTTACACAGGCTGGAGTTACAGGACAGGTGTCTTTTTAAACTTGTATCAATTCTCAAAGATATTCAACATTTAAACTTACTTAATTAAAAGCCTCCCTAGCCAGCCAACATGCTCAGCATCACTGGTGTGAAAGAACAGGTTTGGCAGCAGAGTCTGTTAAACTGATACATTCAGGTCACTCTGACCCATGGAAAAGGCTTAATTTAGTGTTAGGATCCTTTACTGACATCATTTAAGCTCCAGGATGAAAATACAAATACATGAAGAAGGTCTGTCCAAAAGATTCTAAACGCTATTAGAGAATACAAAGAAATCTCTTAAGTACATCTTAATTCAAACTGGTTTTGCAAAGATAAAATGTTACACGCCCTGAAACCAATGCATTGCTTGAAAACTTGTAGACAGATCCTGTTGACAAACCCTCCAATTTGGGTGCACCCTTTAATCAAATATTTTGTATCTCTTGCTCCCAGCAGGGAGGTTCTATGCTAAAGTAGTATTTTCTGGGAAGGTTTTAGCAACACCATAGGCATAATTTGGAACAATGTTAAGACTTACCTTGTCTACAATTCTCCCAGTGACTCCCATACCATTAAGGATAGTAACATTAACAATAGTTGGCATCCCTCCATAATATATGGGCTGAGAACAATAGGGCCACATGTAGGGACATTCTGTCAGGTCAATATAGCTTGGACTCAAACTACAGCAGGACAGAGGAGGGAAAATTTAAAGAGGAAAAAATTAACAAGAAACAGAAGAATGCACCACTACACATAACTATAAAAAAGTTTCAGATAAACCATGCCAGTCATAGTTTACCAAGCTCTCACCTCATTTCCCAAATATGTCCCAAAATCTTCTTCACTACTTTTTTTCTTTACGTTTTGTGAAAATCTTTTCACACACAAAAAAGGAAATATCTCAGTACAGGGAGAAGGTCCTTATTCTCAAAATTTAAAATTCAAGTATTTTTCCGCTGTGTTCTTACATTATTCATAACATCTAAGGCTATAAGAGAAAAGATCATCCCCTACATTGCTGTGTGATTTCTCATCCATTCTCTGGTCAAAATTCATGCTTGAGATTACACAAGATCTGTGCAAGCCCTCACTGTTGCACAAGCACGGATTGCTCAACTGAGCTACACATGCACCACCTGCTCTCCTAAACAAAAGAGCAAATTCTATTTTACCATTGATTAAGGATTAAAATTAACCTGGCCTGTGGTTTATAGCTGTTGAGGATCTGATAAGCTCTTAGAAGATCCAATTTGCCATGTCCTTGCTCAAACATGTTGACTCCAGGAAGTCTCCGTGCTGATGCAATAAGGGCCTGCTTCATACTTGCTGGATTCACCATTTCACGTTTCTGAACTGTGCTGAAACAGGAACAAACAGACTACAAAATCAGCTTGCTCTAACATTCTCTGTTCATATTCGTCTATTATTGCTTGATTTCTAATGATACAAACATCGAAGACAGTCAAGTTTCTGATACATTTCTCTTAAAAACTAGTAACATATGAATTTATCTCCTTACAGCAGTCATTACAATCAGGGCAGTATCTTTATATGCTAAACAAAATCCCTCTCTTCCAAGGGGAAAAATACTTCTGTTGTTCAAACTAAAATGCACCATTTTTTTGAGGAAATATGATGGTGATTTTGAAAAAGGTTCGTCTCATGGAGTTGCTGTGACAGAGAGTATGGACTTGCAGTTTCCACTTTCAAATTCTTCAGTGTACAAGAACTAAGTTATGCAACAGGATAATGGCCATAAAATCCTACATCCTATAAAATTTACAAGTACATAGATAACAACCTCCTAAAGGTGCCTACTTTGCACCAGTTGCTCTTTTATGACAGTTGACAGAAGCACAGCAATTCTACATGATTAAAAAATGTGACAAAATTGTCTCACAGTACTGTTCTCCCTAACTGCATTCTCAAAGACCTATTATTCAAAACAGTTCTCAGGCTTTTTCATGAAACATAGGTAGCCAGATATGGTAACGCCTCCAGTAGAACAACAGTGATTTTTTTCTCCAAGTGTGTTTTCCAACATCTAAATACAATTTCGTTTTATTTGATGGATTCCTTTATAGAGAATTTTAAGACCTTCCTGATTGATATCTTTCTAGAGGTTCTTATTTAAGACTTACCTCACTAAGAGAGTGACAGCACCTGCCACCACAGGCGATGCCACACTCGTCCCAGAGAGGGAGCGGCATCCACCTTTCATACCAGACCCTCTCACTCCAGAGCCATAAGTAACAATATCAGGCTTCACTCTGCCATAACCTCCAGGCAACTCCTGTGAAAGACAACAACTGGATTATTGTCCTAATGTAAAATGAACACTGATGGCTTCACCTGAGCATTTAAATTAACTGCAAGTCATTCAGAAGTAAAATTAGTGACCAAATTACCCAAGGTTCAGCATCACAGAATAGCAACTAAGCCAAAGGACTGAAGCTGTTTAGGACATGTTCCCAACTGCTCAAGGTTACTGCTGATCAGCATTTCTGCTAAGCAGGAAACCACTGACAAAATGAGAAGCACACTGCTACTGGCTACACAAAGAGAAACATGTGACAATCCCCATGATCGAGACTGCTGTGCAAGCTCATCTGATATTATGTGTGCAGCAAGCACCACCTCAGCTCCACAGGCAAGTAAGTGCAATTTCACTTGGAGCACCTGGAAATCCTAGGATTTTTCAACTAAAGGACAAGAGTAGAGAGGTTTGCAGATTTAACCACACAGACAAGACTTCACCATCAATCAAAAGGAAGTGGATGTTTTACAAATTCATCAAAAATGTCAACAGTAGTCAGGACTAATAATGAGACACCCTGAAAATAACATAAAGCTTCTTGCTTAAAGGCTTACAATTTCTAACTGTCCTAATCTCTGATGAAATCTTTTCTCCAACACACATCTACACAGGATGGCTTATTCAGGTTGCCCTTCCAAGCCCTTTGGCTGCAAATCTGAGTGGCCACCATGAAAATATCTTACCCAGGTGGTCATTCCCCTGGATGAAAAGCGAGCTATATTATCTTCAAAGTCAATGCCACCTACTCCAATCACATCCATCTGGTCGGCAGGATTATTCAGAGTCCTACAATAAGTTGGGAGACAAGAATAAAAAAATGAAAACAATACCTAAAAAACAAGATACACCCATAAGCTTATGCTGGTAACAAAAGTGCTGCCATCAGATTTTTGTCACATACTTCACAGGTGACAAAAACTTACCAGGTAGTTACTAATCCAGTAACTATCAAATCATGTCCCTTGAAGACAAAACAAAACCTATTTTTAGGCACTTATTTTAGAAATACACCACACACACATATTGTTCTGTGTCGATTCCTTCTATATTCCTTAAGTTCAAGATCAGTACCCAAAGCTGTGTGCTCACACTAACAGGGAAATGTCAGCTGGAAGCACTGCCATTCTTCTTTTGCTGACTTTCCACCGTTTCAAAGAAAAACATTCAGTTAAGTACTTCACAAAATGCAAGTAATAAGGACAGGGAAAAGAGTTTAACTTGAGTCACTTCCTAAGATTAGAGAAAAAAAAGGAGAGAAAACTTCCTGACCCAGCACAACTACTTTCAAACCCACATAACAACACAGTTGGTTTTCTGTGAAGCTTTGAAGCTGACACTCACCCATATAAAGGGCCATCGTTGCCAATAGCAGAGACCATGATGACATTGTTGGCAGTCAGCTCCCAAACCTACAAAAAACAATGTTTACAATAAGGCTCTGCCACCAAAAAAGAGATTTTTCTAACAGACATGACTTATTTCTGAGCCTTACAGGATACATCTCACTGTATATCCAGTATTAAGCTCTGAACTTTCCTAAGATGATTTGAGCAATAACTCAGCCTTGATAGCAACACTGCTGACAGAATCTTCTTACACTAAAGGAAAAACTCTTGTCTTAACAAAGCACTGCAGATGACAAAGTCAAGTAGTTATTATAAATCCCCTCCAGTAGTGCTCTGGGGAGAATAGTGAAGTCACTGTCAAACTAAATTTCAATGCAGGTTATCTTAAAAAAAACAAGGAAAAATGTATACGCTTCCAACCCCTCAATTGGCTTTACAAAGAACTACTATATCCTTCAGTTGAAAAGTAAGTTAATTCACTTAATGCTTTTGAAAGCCAGGCCAAAAATTCAGGGACCTATGACATTTACAAAGACAAAAACCCAATTCCATCTTAACCTGAACCAAATCTCCTGGCACACAGCTGAATCAACTACCTGCAGTTTCTACCTATTTGTTCTTAAATTCACTAAAATCACATCATGCAGGTTTTTTTCCCATTAAATAAATTAACCATGCAGAAATTTTAAAAAAAACCCAAGAATGGATTTCAGTTAATGTCTCCTATTAAAGATCCTTATAGTTGTCTGCTTGGGAATAATTTTCTAGCAGATCATCAAGCATTTTGTTAAAGGGCATTTTCCATAACTCTGTGGACATCTGGGTTGTGGTTGAAATTTTTTAACCCTTTCCTTATATATATTTCTAACAGCCAATACACTATACAAAATTTCTGTCACACAAATGAAACACAGAAACTGTCAGCAGGACCAGACACAAACAAGTAGCTCTGCAAGTCCAGCATTTGTGTGAGAGATACAAACATTATGCCCACTTCATTTCTTTTTACTAACTTTGTCAACAAACGGATGATCCATGAAGTCTGGCCCACCAATACTTAGATTCAGAACATCTATCTTCTTTAAAATTGCATAATTAAAAGCATCCAGAAACCAAGATGTATATGAGACCTATGTAAGAAAGAGGGGGAAAAGTTACCATTAAAAAAACCCAGTGATTTCATGACAATACAGACTTTAGACAGAGAGGAAAAACAACACCAAAATAAAGCACAAAAGTGAAAATGGTCTTACATTTCTAGCACTCAGTACATTTGAGTGACTGCTTCATTATACACATAAGACTTCCATATACTATTTCTGAAAAATATACCAGATCTGGAAACTGACAGAAGTCTTGTATTAAGTCTTATAAATAGAAAGCTGTATCCTTTCCACTTATCAATGTCTAAATTTATGAGTACATGCAATAATCTCAAAGGAAAGGATTATTACAGTATTAATCTGGAAAGGCAGGAATTGAAACACATGTAAAATAGCTACCTGATTATTGGTGAACACTCTGAAAATGTGCAGTTCAGCATTTGGAGCAAATCCCTGGCATTCCCTCATGCTGGCTATCACACCTGCTACAAAAGTCCCATGGCCTAAACCTATCAGCATGAGAAGGAAACAAAGTAAGACATTAGAAGACAAACTCATTGCCAGGAATTTTTACCACTGAACATCATCTATAGCAAAAATCACATTATTTAACAGGCTTTACAACAAACCACAAATGCTGGGTTCAGTCCCAGTCTTTTTGAACCATTTTGCTACCAGGTTCAGTGGGAGTAGAATTTGCAGCACGCTGTAGCCAGACAACCAGCTGATGAAATTTGGGTGACTCATTCTCCAGTCTATTCACTCCTGATTGCTGCCAATGACGTCATGACAAAAAACAGTATTTTGGAAAATGCAGCTCATTTCAAAGTTAATGTATTTTAATGCAGATTTCCTACAGGATTTTTATCCGGAGTCTGCAATAACCAAATATTTTAAGCATGAGCAATGAGACAAGAAAACATTTTTTTCTCTTAACCTCAAAAAATACTTTAGCTTTTGCTTTATTGTACGGCTCACATTGTATTTTTTACTCCAGATCTACCCTCTGGGCATGAAACTTAGAGAAAGAGCTACCCAAAAGCAGGTGCTGCAATGTAAAGTAATTACTATGTAAACAAAACTATGGAGGTGCATACAAGACCGAGCAATACAAGCATCTACCTTGAACTTTAGGGAGATTCAACAGACCCACTGACCCAAACTGTATGAAGTTAATAATCTGTGAAAGTACATGGTCAGGGCAAGTCAGGGTCAACATACAAAAAAGGAACACAAACATAGTGTAGAAAATAAAAAGATCACTTATACAGAATAGAAAAACTTTACAGGAAGGTGCCAAACTCTGATCAGTTTAGGACTGCACAGAAAGGAAGGAAAATACTATTCCCCATCAGTATGGAAACATGTACCACTATGAAACAGCAACATGAAAAGGAGTAGGAAAGAAAATACCTTTGTTGGGTTTGCTCTAACTGCCACCTTCTCTAACAACATATTCAGAGGTGCACAGTAACTTTTTGCCCTGACATTTTTCAACAGCTATGATGAAGTGTCACATATGACTCCAAGGAAACTCATGCACCACCCTCTTGGAACCTCAGTACTCCCTGCTGAATTTGGTATGAGCACAAAATGCTTGGGACACTGCAAAATTAAGCTTTAAATATCAAGATACACAGTTTTAACAGATGTTAGCAGCACAGTAGCAAGCACAGAACACACAAGTGTCAGGAATAGCTGGGAAATGCACAGTAACTCACCATCATCCAAGGTTCTCTCATTAGTCCAGTTTGTTCTCTCCTTTACATTTTTGAAATGTGGATGTTTCTCACTCAGACCAGTGTCAAACACTGCTACTCTCACACCAGCACCTATTAAGAGAAACCCATTGCTTTTTCTGATTCAGCTCCATAGAAAATTTATTCTATCAAGTTAAAAGAGAACTTTTGTTTAATTTGCAATCCAAGTCAGTTATAGATAATAAATAAACTCATATTCAAAGTCGGAAATTCAGTCAAACGTCATAAACATGACCAACTTCCCCTAAGTAAAATACACATATACAAACAAGCACTACATAAATACACAAAGCATTCCAAACCAAATTATTTCTCACTCTTTGCAACCTGGCAGCCAGAGGTTAACACACTCGTGTCAATTAGCTTCTCCTTACACTTCACTTGTTCTTCCAAGAAGGTTATTGTTCTCAGGCAACAAGCAGAAGCATACCTGTGTAACCCATCTGCCAGAGGACATCTGCCTGCAAGGTTTGGGCAACCTGGCGAGGGATGGCTCTCAGCAAGCGCCTGCTCGAGTGCCGGCCTGTGGCGTGCCAGAAGCCAGACCCCAAAGAAAGACTTGCTCTCCTCAAGGGGCGAGATGACTGCCACTTCTGAGTCCACCTGGTTTCATTGCAGTGCAGCATTGGATCAGCTATGTGGAATTAGGATGAAGAAAATTAAAAACAGCATGAGAAAAAGCGTAATAGAATTGATTCTTATGCAAACTTAAGATATCATACTGTTACAGAAAAACTTTTAGATTATTGAGTATCGATTTTCTCTAATCAAAATCAGTAAAAGCTGCTGGTGTATCTCCTATGGGTATAGTCTCAGGTAACCAAGTGCTGCAAAATAAACGTTTCTATGTTGTGGATGGAAATACAGCGTGCTTCAGCAAACGTATGCCAAGATCCTTAAAATTTATAACCAAAAGAAGAGATTTCTGTTAACTTAAGAAAAACTGCAGGGCACTTCTCATTTGTGTAATGCTAAGCTGACGGTCTAAAATAAGGATAAGAACACTTTTCCAAAGCAGATCCCATGCAGCCACACAGAAAATAACTTACACTCCGAATACTTGAGCGACCGAAAGACCTTTTTCTGAGGTGTCACACGCTTGATGTTTGGGTGATCTTCCAATGTGAGGACTCCATCCCTCTGCTTCTCGTTGATCTGGATAACTTCGAAATCACTGGGATAGTCACTGGCCGGGTTGTTGCGAGGTACGATCCTCCAGTTCTCAACATCACTACTTTTTAGTGCACTTGATATAAATTTACTTCGAGCTTTAGCTGTGAAGTATCCATTAAAAGCCACGATGTACTCTGGAACAGAGCACAACTTTATCAGAACCAGTGTTTAAGCATGAATTCACATTGCAAAGTCTGAATTTTTCTTTTCTTTACTGAGAACAAATAATCACAATTTGAGGCTCTTTTTTATTGCTTTTACAAGTTTGCAATTTATTTCTGCACTATGTAAAGGGATGGGGGGGTGTTGCATCAGGAAACATAAGAAATATGACAAAAGCCTTTGGAAGGAAGGTAGAATTGTAAATATCAAGGAAAGGCAAAATTACTTGAGAGGAGCAGGAGTGAGGGAACAGATTTGTTACAAACTGATATGCCAATTCAGTGTGTTTCTTGACAGATATGGTTTAAAGGTTCTTCACGGTACTGAGCTTTAGTGCAAATTACTGACACCAACTATGACAAGCTCAGAAAACAAAGTCAGACTCAACAGTCCAGTCCTTGATCTGCACCAGTGACTTGTCAGCAGGCTCAGCCCCAGCTCACACCACCACATCCACTGTGTTAAGGCTGTGGCCAGCTATGCACAGAAATGTCACTTCTGCCACCCTCCTGCAAGCACCCAGGCACAGCACAGCTTCACTGCAGGAATACTGCAGCTTCCTGAGGCAACACAAGGATGCAGGTCAAGGTGTCTGACTGCTGTCCTCTGCCATCCCAGCAGCAGTATCTGCCTCACTCTGCCTTTCATCTGCTCCCTTCACTATTATCTGCCATTTTTCCATGCAAACTTTTCCTTTCTTTTTTTATACAAACTTTTTCTGTAACAAATCCACAGACTTCTTGCTTTTCTCTCCCCTTCAAGGCCTGTGTGGTCACGCTTTATAAAGGAGCCTCAAGCATATCAGTGGCCAGGTCAAAACAAACAGCTACTAAACACACTACACTTGCCCACCTGAGCCTTCACACTTCATTTTCATTTATAAAATCCTGTGGATTTCCCTCTCCCTTCTGTTGAAACAGTGCTCCTCTTTTCAAACATAGAGAATTTAGCAGATGATGTGCTTCTACAGAAACCCTGAGAGTTACAACTGCACAAACACCACAGATCAGTAACACACACATGAAAATGACATGGATTTTTTTTATGCTGCTTAACTCTTTATTACCATGCTCCACGACCGTTGAAGTGAACTCCACTTTCAAAGTAAGGCGAGAACATCCAGGACATATGTGAGCCTCATGAGAGGAATTCCCTACTCTGGTACCGAAGTGTTTTTTTCCACAGAGTAAAATAACAAACAGAACAAGCCAGACGTTTGCAAACTTCATGGTCATAAAAGAAAATTGTTTCATTCCAAAAATTCCATATATTCAAATCACAATTTTCCTCTTTATGAACTAGTTCATTTTTGTTTCAGTAAACGTTGCTCTCACTGTGCTGATCAATGGGATACTTTGAAAGCTGCATCCAAAATAAGTAGACATTTCATGGTCTTTTCAGGTGAAGCCCAGTGATCAGGCTCATTTCTTTCTCCGCTTCTTCTCCATTTTGCATAAAATTATTTGCTCACTCAGGATGCGGCAGCTGAGTCCTGTACTCCATTTCTGATGGCAAAGTTAACTCCCCAGAAGAATTAGCAAAGCTGATTGTAAGCCAACCTGCAAGGCAAGGCAATACAGAAAATAATCAGATGCATTAATAATAATAATTTATGCTGACAATCACCAAAAAAAACCCAAAACTTCTCGTGTCTTGGTTGAGGAATAACAGGGGAAAAAAGTGTGTCATATTTCACTTACAATTTTTCACCAACACTCAAGTTTTTCCCTTGTTCAGACCAGAAACACTTGAATATTTTATGTGACAAGAGGACAGGCAATAATGACCACCAAACTTGATCACACTTTATGCAAGTGGAGCAAAGACCTAAAAATTGCATGCAAGTCCCATGGCAGGGAAAAAGTGAAAAATAAAATACTAACATGATTAAAGTGTCCATGGATACTTTAAAAAGCATTATTTTTTTCCTAACTAGAAATAATGCACAGAACTTCATTTTACACAAGGCGAATCAGATACAAACTCTATGCCAAAGCCAGGTAAGGACAAGAGATACCGGAGGAGGCAAAGCTGCAGTAACTGTGCTTGAAAATCAGCATGAAAAAATCTTTCAATATTTTTTTGAGCTGGGGTGAGTGTTACTAAAAACATGGCCACCCGAGAAAATAAGAGCTGATTACAGCATGTGAAGTTAAAGGAAGGTGTTGAAAGTGTCTTCCACATGGAGGGACAGCCTCTTCCCCTTATGTTCTGAAATGTATAATAAACTAAAGTAAAATTACAATGCTAGCATTCTTCTGAATTCCAAACACTCAACCAGCAACTGAGACATAAAAGGCCAATAAAAGATAAGAGAAACATTTATGTCTGGTTTGTCACAGCACCTGGAGAAACAGAACAGAGCTTATATTGCAATTGTGACCCGGACTCGAGAGTAGGAGCTTTATTAGGGGATTGACATGATTTAGGGGAATGATGGGCTGGCCTCACAGCACAACAGATGAATCAAGTCTGAATGCGACAGCTGTTACTTCATTTTTATTTATTTAGCATTATCAAGTATTTCCCTGCAATAGGGACAGAAATTACCTCTATTTTTATTTGACTGACAACACCATGGCAGACGGGGCACTACTTGTGGTTATAAAGTTTCCCCTTCATTCCTAACTCAACATAGTTACAATGCACTGACTTCTGGCCTCGACTGAGCCTTACCAATTCATCGGTTAATAACCCCTTAGCAATAAAATAAAACAACTATACAAATGAGCAACATAAACACCCTCATGGTTGATAACATGTTGTATGTAAGCACGATAATGAAGTACACTGGATACTAAGAGCAAAGGAGCAGCACGCTCCCAGATTTATTCTGTTTAACATTCACACCGTGAGGGAATGGACAGGTCTCACACTCGCAACTTGCCCCTGCCCCAGAAGAGCTACGCTTGGATTCACCCCCTGCTTCTGCCGAAGCGACGGTACGGCATCCCCTGGACTGGGCACACCACAAGGATGGCCGGCTGCAGTGCACAGCACCGTCCCGTCCGGGAGCACAGCGAGCCCGGGCCCGGTACCGGCCCGGCCGGACTGAAGCCGCAGGGCGCTTGGCCGGACACCGTGCG